>LPNX010228413.1:168756-279436 GCA_001517045.1 Pseudotsuga menziesii
AAAAGACTAAGGGTGAAATCTGCATCTGTGTCGACCTCAGGAAATTAAATGATGCCTGTCTGCATGATCCCTTTCCCACCCCCTTTACAGATGAAGTGCTCGACAATGTTGGAGGTCAAGAAATATACTCTTTCACTGATGGGTTTTCTGGCTATCATCAGATCCGAATTGCTCCAGAAGACTGACATAAAACAACATTTGCTACCGAAATGGGATCCTTTCAGTATACTGTCATGCCCTTTGGGCTGAAGAATGCACCTGCTATATTTTCTAGAGTCGTCATCTCTGCGTTTAAGGAATATATACATAAATTCTTAGAATTTTATTTTGATGGTTGGACTATTTTTGGGCTAGTAAAAGACCACCTCACTAGCTTGAGACTTATGTTAAACAAGTGTAGACAGCACCAGATTGCTTTGAATCTCAAAAAGTGTATTTTTTGTGCTCCTTTTGGAATTCTCCTTGGTCATGTTGTCTGTAAGCAGGGATTGATGATGGATCCTGCAAAGATAGCTATTATTGTAAATCTGCCACCCCCGAATTTCGTCAAACAACTACGCACGACACTTGGTAACACCGGTTACTATAGGAAATTCATCCAAGGATATGCTCAAATTACCGCTCCGATGGAAAGGCAGTTGAAGAAAGAGAATAAGTTCGAATGGACACCGGAGTTCCATGCAAGCTTAGATGTTTTGAAGGAAAAAATGGTCACTACCCCTATTCTAGTATTTCCTGACTGGAACAAAGAATTTCATGTGCATGTCGATGCCTCCTCCATTGCTCTAGGGGTGGTATTGGCTCAACCAGGCGCAAGTCAGATCGACCACCCTATTTCTTTTGCCAGTAGAAAATTATCCACTACAGAGAAAAATTATACTACAACTGAGCGAGAAGGCCTTACTATGGTGTATGCACTACAGAAATTGGGACATTATCTGTTAGGCTCTCATTTTAAGATGTTTACTGACCATTCTGCTTTGAAATATTTGGTTAATAAGCCTATGCTAGGAGGGAGAATATGCAGATGGCTGATTTTGTTCCAAGAATATGACTTCGAAATCATAGTTAAGCCTGGGAGACTGAACCTAGGCCCTGACCACTTTTCGAGGCTCGAGTCGGGCGAAGAACCCACCAGTTTGGATGAGGGCATCCCTGACGTGCAGCTGTTTGCCATCCAGATAGTCAATGACTACTTCCAGGATATTGCTCAGTACTTGTCTACAGGGTTTCCAGCTGCTGAAATGACAACACAACAGAAAAAGCAGCTGGTAGTGCGAGCAGCGGACTTCACCCTAATAGCCGTCCAGCTGTACAAGATGGGACTAGATGAAATACTGCGCATGTGTGTTTTGGAGCATGAACGACCCCTGATTCTAGCCGAGGAACATTCTGGCACAGCAGGAGGTCATTATGCAGGGAAAGCTACCGCACGGAAGATTTTGACAGCCGGCTTATGGTGGCCCACCATTCACAAGGATGCAAGAGAATATTGCCACAGCTGCGACGTCTGTCTGAGGACAGGAAAGCCATCTCAGCGGGATGAAATGCCTCTATTTCCACAGGTAACCTTACAAGCTTTTGAAAAATCGGCTATTGACTTTGTTGGCCCCATCAACCCCCCTGCGAAGAAGTCTGGCGCGAGATATATTATTACAGCAACTGACTACCTTACCCATTGGGATGAAGCCCAACTGGTCAAGAACTGTAGCGCTACTAGAGCTTCACAATTCATCTTCGATCACATCTTGTCCAGATTTGGGTGTCCTCGCGTCCTTATGAGCGATCAAGGATCGCATTTCTTAAATAAAACTATTGCAGTGCTGACTGAAGAATTTCATGTATACCATTAGAAAATTACAGCCTATCATCCACAAGAAAACGGGACTGTCGAAGCTTTTAATAAGATCCTGGAGCATGCTTTGACAAATATTTGTAATGCTAACAGAAATGATTGGGACCTTCGCATCCCAATAGTACTATGGACTTACAGAACTACTTACAAAATGTTGACAGACCATACACCTTTCCCACTGGTTTATGGGCAAGAAGCCGTCATGCCCATGGAATACATTATTCCCAGCCTCAGAATATCTGGTTTCACTGAGATGGATGACTCAGTCATAATAATAGAGAGACTAAAATAGATATTAGAACTCGAGGAGGATAGATTTATTGCAGGTTTCCAGCAACAGGTGCAGAAAGCTTGAGAAAAAGCGTGGCATGACAGACACATCAAGAAGAAACAATTCCAGTAGGGTGATCTTGTGCTCCTCTATGACATAAAATTCATGAAATTCCCCAAAAAGTTTAAGACACATTGGAAGGGACCATATATAGTACAGAAAGTTACTGATGGGGGCGCAGTCCAACTAGCTAAGTTAAATGGAGAACTATTTCCTTCTATGATAAATGGGAGTCGTCTAAAGAAGTACAGGGACAGGCCAAGTCCTCTGAATTGAAGATAGCACCAAGAAAGAAAAGTCTAGGTACCCGGCACAGCTGCTCGCCACACTGTGGAATGTCGTAGTCTGAAGGATAAAGTATGGGAAGCCGAAGGTTGGTCAGGGGATGCAGGTTCATCCTATGTCAAAGTGGAAAGTGGTTGTTATGTCGTAGGTTGGAACTCTGTCGTAGCCTAGTATGAGATGGATGGGACAAATTACATTTGACGGCGGCAGCATGTGACCTACTCCCCATAACCGTAATTATGAGATTTCAGGAAAATCTCAGGTTGGGTGTGACGAGATTTCTGGTATTCAAGCAGATTTGATGTCATTACTACACTATGATGACAGATTCTGTAACAGAATTCTATAAGTAAGATACATTGGCTTGTGAAACCTTCCTCGAAGCACTTCTTGGAGTTTGCTCGACTGGAGCCATGTCAAATAATTGTGAAGTCCAGGAGCTAGTACGAGAGTTCATAGAGAGCGGTCTGCAGAACCTTATGAGTAATCCGCCAGTACAGTCATATTTGACTTAGGTACACAGGCAGGCAGAAGTTTTCTCTAAATCCGGCGAAGGCAGGCACAAATTTGCTCTAACATGGAGCCACAAAGTCCATAAGACCTCGCCAAATGACTCTGGCGAGCCCCACCCTGAAATATTCTGACATAGTAGAACCATGGCAGCTGTGTGTCTTATGCAGCATGACACACAATTCCAGGGGACCCCAAGCTGTGGCTGGTTAAGTGTCGCCAACCCGACCAAAGGATGGGGTTGCAGATGGATCCACAAGGCCTTATTCAGCATCAATATCAAACAAAAGAAAGAAGTAGGCAGCTGGTAACTAGCAGGAAGGACTCCAGGAACCAGCGCACAATGTCTTCACCAAGCAAATTTTACCACTAGCCGAGAAGATAAGTGCCCCGGGACGGGACACTGGTGAGTCTTAGGGGCCTGTTAGGGCGCGCACCTCAACGGTCCATAAGATGGGAAACTCCATGGGTTTGACTCAAAATAGTCTTAGGGATATCGGGGGTTGAGTCAAAGTCCTCTATTGTAATAAACCCGTGGCTTAAGGCCAGGGTTTAGGGTTTTGGGTGCCCGTGGTATTGAATCCATGTTTTTGTAAACAGTGCACTATAAATAGGCACTTGTATAAATAAGAAAGGTTAGGTTTTATGATGTAAGAAAGATTAAGGCGAGGCTAAGGCTGATTTTTGTAAGGAAAGGTTAAGTCCCAGCTATGTGCATGGGAGACCTCTGCAGCTGTGTGCACAGAGGGTTTTGTAAGAAGAGTGAGGAAATATCTGCAGCTGTGTGCACAGAGGCCTGCTGCTGTGTGCGCGGCTGTTAAGGACTGAAGGGATCTGCAGCTGAGCGCGCAGATCAAACTATGGATTTGCAGCATGTTGAATAAAACACAGTTTGTGGACGTAACCCCTACACTGGGGGTGAACCACGTTATATCTGGTGTTGTGGTTTCTTGTGTTGTTTCTCTTTCTGTTGTCTTTTATGCATTAATAACTGTATACATTTGATAACTTAGATCACTGCTAATAACAAGCTTCGCTGTGAATTCCCTGTTGTGGGTTAAGCAAGTCACGGTTGTTTATCTATCTGCGAAGTTGTATATAAGTGAATGACAAAGCTGTGTAATTGTTGATTAATAAGTTATTAAAGGCTAAGGCACAGTAATATCCCTCTTTGCTTGAAGAAACCTGATTGTACGGCACCCCATAGCTGTTTCGGGTGAAACTGCAACCTGCGCGCAGGTTGTTGCTGAAAGGAAAAACACTGTGGGTCTTTTGTTGGTGTGACATAAAAGGATTAAACCCAGGTCTTCCCTATTTCCCAACAACTTCAATGAATTCATTCCAAACTGAAATAATTTTACCATTCTTTCGAAGATCTTGCTGAATCTTTCTCTCCCACCAAGTAAGAGCCATTCCACTCATTCTCAAAGTGGCCAATTGTATTCTTGAAGGGTCATCATTAATGCCCTGCACCCTGCAATATACGTCAAGCTGCTTGATCCAATTGTCTAATTCTTCAGCATCTACATCTCCATTATAAATAGGTAATTCAAATTTTACATCCAATTTGAAATAAGGCATATTAGGACTTGCATTATTGGAATGAGAAGTATGAGAAGAAGAAAAAGTCTGATTAGTGTCAGGAGGATCACCATCACCTCCTACTCCTTTACCCTTTTCTTCCTTCTTCGCTTCTGTACCTCTGGATGAAGATCCTTCTTCTTTCTTCTTCCTTTCTACTCACTCTTCGAGTAGAAGTTCCATCATGGCTTTCATGCTCATAAAATCCTCCACAAACTCTATTTCAGAAATGAGAGGTTTTTCCCGTTCAGTATGCCCTTCTTCTTCCCCTCGTGGAGAAGACATGGTTCTTGAGAATGTTCTCCTGGAGCCAATGTCAGTATCTCCTTCAACTAATTCTCCTTCACAAACCTTTAACCTGGACCTGGTAAGCATTCACAAACTTCCACAACAGTCAACTAGCTCTAATACAAAATATGATCCGTAGGATCTCAACTTAGTGCTTTAAAAGTTTGTTGTAAAAGAATGCGTGTAGCAGGTTAATTAATGGAACAACATTAACAGAAATTCAATGCTCAGTATAGGAATGAAAAACAAGACTGCTAAACAGATGCCAAGCAGAAAACACAGAAATAGAGTCATAAACAAATTTGATAACGGAGTTCACCCCCTCCACTGGGCTACGTTTCCGGGTCCCTCTCCAATAGGAACCGATCCAATTAATGGATTTAAAAGGTACAAAAAGGTTCTGGACTAATCACAGAAACTGGACATTAACAGTAAAGTATTCAAGGCCTCCTCTTTGAAAGTTACAAAACTAGACTTCAATAGAGAAAAGAAGCCAAGTATAACTAAGAGTAGTCAACTTCAAGAGGAACAACAAAAATGCTCTCTGAAAATTCTCCTCATAGAGAAAATGCTGCACTGTGCCCAAACTTCTGTCCGAATCCCCTTTCCAATGAATGGATTCCTCCTTTAATACTCATCTTGGCTGTTACAATTGAGCCAACACTCAAGAACGCGACTGTTCACCTCCTTCTGCCAACTGCCCTGACTGTTCACCTCCCTATCGATGTTACCATCATACGGCATCAAGATTCTGCAACAACCATTTTGAAAAGTACCCCTGCGTGAATGCATTTCCATCTTCAAATCAGAATTTTTGATCATCTGTTCGTTTTCCGTTGCGGAAGGGAAACAGGAACGGGCTCCGATATTTTAATTTGATGAACCCGGCCTCAGTCGGCTGTCGGATGGTTTTCAAGTCAGAAGTTGTAGTCACTTGGATTCTTCCGTTGTGGCTGCCGGAAGCCTTCGTGCTTTCGATCCTTCCATCTGTGTCGTTGCGGAAGAGAAATCACTCCGGCTTTCGAACGTCCTTACGTTCCCACCATTACGGAAGCCCCACCGTTTCGGAAAGGGAAAAGCTTCCGTCGTTGTGGAAGGAAAGGAGCTTTGTGAGCTCTGCCATTTCAGAAGGAAAAGAGGTTTGTGAAATCCACTGTGGCAGAAGGAAAAGAGCTTTGTGAGCTCCATCGTGGCGGAAGGAAAGAAGCTGCCGATCCCCGATGTTGCGGAAGGAAATCTCTTCCGATATTCGATCTGCGGAAGGAAAATCACTTCATCGTTGTGGCTGCCGGAATGCTTCCGACTTTCGACTCATCAAAGCTTCTACCATTGCGGCCGCCGAAAGGCTTTCGATCTTCGACGTTGCAGAAGGGAAAAGCTTCCGATGTCCGATCCGTGTATTTTCTTCCGCCGTCCAATTTTCCACCCGTGGCTTCTTTGAACCATGTACCATATTTTGGATCATTAAAGAGGAATTATCCGTCAGATCAGCTACCCTCCCCATGCATATGAACTAGGCTTGTGACTGTCCCCATAGGCTGTCAATGTAGTTATAGTAGCCTTTAGCCTCTTTTGACATCTAGCGTTTATACACAGGTACACCGAAAGGCTATTTCGGGTTGACCTTGGGTGGGCTTGGAAGGTAATCCTTGTGGAAATTATGGGAGGGTGGTGGGTGATTCCTCTACTTGTGCCCAAGAACATATTCAAGGACACCCAGTAATTGCCTCTCAGTTTTCTTGTGGAAAGAATATCTTATACCTTTGTGTTTGTTGTGGCTTTAGGAATTTTTTGTAGTGATTGCTCTGTGGTTTGTTTGTGTTTAGCCAAACTTAGGGTGTGAAGAGTCTAATTTTCAATTATGGAGGACTAACCTCTCAGAAGGACAAGAAGGTTGAAAAACCTTCTTCTGCTCACTATAGTGGAGCCTCCACGACCCCCTCAAAGGAGGATATTAGACACAGATGGTTCTTTCGAACCGGTAGGAATTAGTGAAGTTCTGGGTGAACCAGTACTTAGGACAAACCAGGTTGATACAACCATAGTAGAGATATAATACTTGCAAGCTGAAGATTTTGCAAGTAATTTTAATTCAACCCTTACTGAACTAAATGATACTGTGATCATCCAGGTTCATCCTTTCAATTCACCTGTGATTGGTGTTCCTATGGGAAGACTCGTGGCTAGTGTAGGAGAAAGTCTAGCTACCCCCATCCCAGCTGTTCCAGCTGAAGGATTACCAGCTCCCCTAGTTGGTGCTCCTAGAAAAAACATACCTGCTAATCGATTGGTTCAACCACCAACTTCCACAAATGTAGCATGCTCTTCTGGTGGGGTGGTCACTGGGATGCCTAGTTTACCTTCTGCTTCACCTTCTTTTGCACATACTGCTTAGAGTGGTCATGTTGGATCCTCTTCATTTGTCCAGGGTTTTCATTGGAATGGGGGCCACATTCCCCAATCCACTCTATATGTAGGTCCCACACCTGCATATGTAGGGGTGCAGTTTGGAATCACTAACCCTTATGGTCAAGGTTTTCAAACTCTAGTTTCATCTCCTTTCACGATCTCTTCTTTCTCTCTTTTTAGCAGAGGGATACCTGCTCTTGTTTTCCAAACTCCATTTTCATATGTAGCACCTCAAACCACATACAGTACACCACATATGAACAATCCAATGGCTTATGGGTGGAATCCTTTCCAAAGTGGTCCAACTACCTCGCAACCGGTAGCTGGGGGAAACCCCACCTTTACTTTTGGGAATTATGGGGCAAGTCCTTCTACTTCCCAAGCTCATACTTTTTAGGCTCCAGTCAGACCCAAACTTCCTTTCCTGGAAACTTTGAACTTGCCAAACTTGTCCAAGTTAATGAATGACGCAGTGAAACATGATTCCACCTGGCCACCTGTCCCTACCAAATTGCCCTCAGATATTCCAAAATTTGAAGGAAAAGTTGGCGAATAACCAAGGGCTCATATCACCACCTTTCACTTGTGGTGCTCTTCCAACTCATTGAATGATGACACCATTCAGTTGAGATTGTTCTAGAGAACTCTAACTAGTGCCACAGCAAAGTGGTGCATTGAACTACCCTCTGCTGCATTTGATAATTTTTGGGACTTGGCTGATGTGTTCCTTAACCATTTCCAGCTTCCTATCTGGTATGATGCCGACACAGACTTATTGTCCACTATTCGGCAAGACAAAGCCACTCACATTTTGGATCACATCCAAGAGTGGTGAAGGCAGAAAAGGCGTGTTAAGGCCACCATCCCTCTTAAGTTTTTGTTAGAATGGTTCCTTGAGTCCTTATTGTAGTATATATCTAAGTATGTATCCACTTCAGTAATAACTAATGAGGAAGAGGATATCCTCAGGTCCTAGCAGTTAGATTTGATATATTCTCAGTCTGGGATTCTATATGAAATCACCCCTGATGCACCAAGACCAACCCATAGTGTCAAAAAACCTAAGCTTGGACCCCATGCTAGTGGTGTGGTTGGTTCAATGAAATTCCCCACTGTGGATTCTTTGGCTAAACAAATTTATGAGTTTTCCATCAAACACTCTATGGTAGAGGCAACAAAGGCTGCCCCCTCACCCTAGAATGCAAATGTTCTTGGACAATCCTCCCAAAAGGGAAATCAGCAGCCCGGTGGGAAAAAGAAGAAGAGGAAGAAAGGTGAGAGAAACCAAAACAAGCCAAAACCCACAAACAATTCTGATGGGGGAAAAAAAGAGAAGAAGAAGGTGAAATTTCCATGTAATTTGTGCCAGGAACATCACCTGACCCATCAATGTCCCCTTATGGACCAAGCTTAGAAGTTGCTTAAAATCCAACAATCCGCTGTTTTGAAGGATCCTTTCCCTCAAGGACAGAATTTTGCTTTAGCTTCAAATGTAGTAGGGGGCACCCCAAATGCCCATGACCCAAATTATATCAACACGGTTCGATCCTAGACATTACTCTAGACTAGGAACAAGAACTATAAGACAGAAGCTCCAGAGAAGGGTAAGTCTATATGTGAAACTTCTAACACTCTCACTATTAAAAAACCCGCCAAAACTATGACCAAGATACCAAAATGTGTCTTTAAGAAAACATTGCACAATCCTAATGCTAGGGCTACAGCCAATTACTTTGTAGTTTGATATTTATCCCAAACCCCTTGTGCAATGTCGGCTTTATAGGTGTTACAGAGTTGTCCCACCCAGTGAGAGGCACTCTTAGCAGCCCTAGGTAGTATGGATTCATCGAGCCTCATGGTGAAGTTTAATTTGTTTGACATCAAAATTAGCCTATTGTATCATGTGGCCTTATCGATAGATGTCATCCATGGTGAAAAAACCATCTGAAGGGAAGTTGTCAACGAGGGCACTTCCACATGTGTCATGTCCTTGTTTTGCTGGAGGGCTCTTGGATCTCCAGAGCTAGTTCCATCGAACACCCTACTTACTGCTTTCAACGGAATGTCATTTCGTCCACATGGTACCCTACCAGTTTTCGAAATAAAGTTGGTAGGGAAGGTAGTGTTTGTTGAGGTGGAGGTGATTGATGCACCATTACATTATAACTTGCTCCTAGGGAGAAGTTGGACTTATGCCTTGTCCGCTATTGCATCGGTCATTCTTCGAGTAGTAGTGTTTCTACACGAAGGGAAGTTGGTTACTGTAGACCAACTCAGTTTTACTCGAAAGGGCTGCATGGAAACTAATGAGTCCACCATGCCATTGGTTGATCAGGTTAAACCTGCTTCAAAGAGCTTAGGGACTGGAATGTTTTCATCATTGATGGGAACATTTGATTTTCTAGCTCCGATTAATTACTTAGGTTCTACTAGTGTATGGAAGTCTATTGCAACGATTGTCGATAGAACGGACCCTTGGGTTCTTCCTTCCCATCATGAACCCGAAGTTCCCTTATTAGCAGTGGAAGTAGCTTATTAGGCTGTCATTCATGCTACTATGGATCCTATTTTGGTCCCTCTCACAATCTCAGAGGAGTCGAAAGAAGTCTATCTTCCTGCTTGGGCAAATAACTCTTTGCATATTGAAGATTCTTAGATATGGTTTTGCCACCTGACGAAGCAATTCTGGAAGATATGTGCGGACGAGATAATATTTGCGAAGATATTCACCATCTATCCTATTTTCTTCCGAAGCTAAGTAGGATTGAAAATCAAGAGTTCCATATGAGACTAGAAGGTGATGCTGATACACCAATTAACCGCTTACCTAGGGAGGGAACATTTGGTGCGGGGAATATGACAAACATTTTCGTTACTATTCCTATCAACATCTATGCAAACGCAAATGTTGTGGAAAATGTATATATCGACGCAAACTACTCTCCGGAGGAGATTTCTATCTATACAGCCTCGTTTAAGGAGTTCTGTGATGCATTTTCCTGGTCATATGAGGAGATGGAAGGCACAGATCCATCGATAGTCGAACATGAAATCCGATCCCATCTTGATGCCAAACCAATTTGACAAAAACTTAGACCCGTCAATCCGCGTAAAGCGAGAGCTGTTAAGGCTGAAGTTGAAAAACTATTGAAATTCGGTTTCGTTTACTTGATAGCTTTGACAGAATGGTTATCCAACCCTGTTCCTATTGACAAAAACCAAGGGAAGATACGCATTTGTACTGACTTTCATGATTTAAACAAATCCTATCCTAAGGAGTACTACCCCACACCATTAATAGATCAAATCATTGATGCTTGTGCGGGGAGTGAAGTCTTTTCGTTTATGGATGGTTTCTTTAGATATAATCAAATTCAAATTAAACCAAAAGACCAACATAAAACAACTTTCATTTGTCCTTAGGGTACATTTGCATACAAGAAAATTCCTTTTGGATTGAAAAATGCATGGGCTACCTTTTAGTGGGCAATGAATTTTTCCTTTCATGACATCAAGTCTATTGTCGAACCCTACCTAGATTATCTTCCAGCACCTTCTTGAAAGAGGATTGATCACCCAGATCACTTGCATTTAATTTTTGAAAGATATAGACATTATAAAATATGTTTGAATCCCTACAAATGTGTTTTCTATGTCGAGTGAGGTAGGCTTCTCATGTTCATAGTTTCTAACAAAGGTATTCAGGTGGATCCTTTGAAAGTTGAGGCCATAGTAAATCTGCCTCCTGTTTGTTCCATTAAGAAGCTTCAAATCCTGCAAGGGAATTCCAACTTCCTTCGAACTTTTATCGTGAATTATGCCAAGATCACTAAAGGTTTCATGCATCTCTTGAAGCAGGACACCCCATTTGTATGGGATGAAATCGTACAACTTGTGTTCAAGGCATTAAAGAAACCTTTGTTGTCGGCACCTTTACTGCGTCTGCCAGATCACTCTCAATATTTTATATTGTATCTAGATGCATCCGAGTCAACCATAGGGTAGTACTAGTCCAGGAGGATGATAAGATCCAAGAGCATGTCATCTACTATCTTAGCCGTGCTTTAGTTTTCCATGAACTTAGGTATTCCCATGTCGAAAAGTTGGCATTAGCAGCTGTGTAAGTTGTTCAGAGTTTGCGTCACTACATATTTTTCAGAACTGCGATAGTAGTGGTGGATGTTAATCCTTTCCAGTATGTTTTGTCCCGATGGATTGTTGGAGGCAAATTCAACAAATGGATAGTCATTCTCTAGGAGTTTGGCTTAGATTTCCAATCCACCAAATCCAAAAAGTCCTTAGTTTTCACAGAGCTCATTGCATAATTTCCAGTTGAGGAAGATGTAGCCATTGAAGAAGACTCATTCCCAGATGAGCACATATTTTTTATTTCCACCTCTAACCATTGGTATGGAGATATACTTGTCTATCTCCAAACTATGAAGTTCCATGCTCCTTTTCATAGGAAGAATGACGCAAATTATGCTTACATGCAGAAAACTACCTCATTACTGGAGATACTTTATATCGTAGAGGGGTAGACTATGTTTTGCATTGATGTCTTACCCATGAAGAGGCCGAAATTGTCCTAAATGATGCTCATAGTGGAGCATGTGGGGGTCATTTATCTAGGTTAGCAACAGCCCAGAAGATCTTACGTTCTGGTTATTTCTGGCACCTGATCTTTAAAGATTGTGTGGAAGTCATGAAGCGTTGTCATCCTTGTCAGCTTTACACCAAAAAGATACGGTCGCATCCTGCTCCATTATTTCCCATCATCTCAGTGGGCCCCTTCACTAAGTGGGGGATAGATTATGTGACGTGCAACCCAGTTTTGGCTAGGGGGCACAAAAACGTCATTGTCGTTGTAGATTACTTTATGAAATGGGCAGAGGAAATTCCCACCTATAAAGCGGACAGGGAAACTATAGCTTTTTTCATTTTCAACCAAATTATTGCACGTTTCAGTATTCCTAAAGAGATTGTTACTGACCATGGTAGTCACTTCCAAAATAGCTTGATGACTGAATTGACCACTATACTAGGGTTTAAACAAGAAAATTTGTCTTCTTTCTACCCGCAAGTGAATGGTCAAGTCGAGGGAGTAAATAAGACCTTGAAGACTATTCTCAAGCATACTATTAATGTAGCTTGATCAAATTGGCATATCATCCTGTATCCTGCACTTTTGGCTTATCGGACCAATGTGAAAACTACCACGGGGTTTTCTCCTTTCCAACTCGTTCACGGGGTGGAAGTAGTAACCCAGGTTGAATGCGAAATCCCATCTTTAAATATTTCTATTGATGTGCTACCTAATACGATTGAGCTAGAAGAATGTTTGTTACACTTAGAACATCTATATGAACAGCGTAGGGATGCGTTAACAACAAACGAGGCTCATAAAAATAGGGTCAAAAATCAGTATGATAAATCAGTCAAACCTAGTATTTTTTCTGAATTGGAGCTTGTCTTGCTTTGGGATTAGGATAAAGAACCCCTGGGGCAGGGAAATTCAGGTCTATGTGGTTAGGAATTTATGTCGTGTCAAAATTTTTGAAGAAAGGTGCATATGAATTAACTGATTTCGAGGGAAATAAGTTGCCTGAGCCTATAAATGGGCTCTACTTGAAAAAGTACTATGCTTAGGCTTAACACTTTTTCTTGTATTTTTATTGTATGTAACTTTATGTACAATAGTTCTCTAGTTTGTGTTCTTATATCATCTATTGGTTGTTATAGATGTCTTCTGAGTGGTTCGTAGGTTTTGCAGATGGCGCTAGTCATCACACTTGCAACTTGACTTTAGCCGCATGGGTTATTTACTCACCCTCAGAATAGCTAGTTTCCTCTGGAGGCACTTGCCTAGGTTCTGCTACCAATAATGTGGCCGAGTACAGGGTCGTCATTGATATTTTATGGGATGCCTTATCACGAGGCATTACCCAGTTGGAGGTCAAGCTTGACTCTCGACTGGTATTTTCTCAACTCAATTGAGCTTATCAGGTGCGAAACCCTATTCTACTACGTCAATTTATGCAGGTTAGGTTATTAAATTTTTTATTTTATTTTATTACATTTAATCAAATTCGAAGAAATCAAAATTCATTAACTGATGCATATGTGAATTATATCTTGGATTGGCATTTAACATATATTTCATAAAAATACACAACAGACACATTGAAATACACATATAAATAAACCGACAATATATATATATATATATATGTGTGTGTGTGTGTGTGTGTGTGTGTGAATATTTGTCCACATAGATAGGTCGAGTTTTTGATCCTTAGATCCAGTCATAACTATATAATATACAAAAAATATACAAAATTTTGATCGTAATCCATAAAATGCTCCTAGGTCTAAGCTTGACCACCCTGGTCATCCTGAACACCCTGGCCACCTTGATCATCCTGGTCATCCTGCTCTCAGGCTTCTTCATCTTTTTTAGCTATAGTAACCTCAGTAGCCTCTATGTAAACAAGCACAACTCTGGCTACCCTTCTCATAAGGCGTATCTAGATAGTTGGGATACCAACCACTAGTTCTTGCATAATGGCATGGATTTGCTCAATACATAAAGTAGGTACTCTTTTGGTAATCCTGGCCAGCTTCCCCTCAAGTACCCTAATCTAACCATGATCCTCTCCTGCCACTAGTCACACATACATACGAGGATGTCCAATGGGGTGGATTGGTCCAATATCTGCATTTTCAAACATTTAAAGGATTAAAACTCTTATACATATGTATATATCTTTATGACTAAAATTCATAAACATTTAAAAACTTGAAAAACCAAAATACCTGACGCTCCCCATACTTCTCCAAGACGGAGGACAAGGCCATTGTCACTTCGGAAATCCATCCCAGCATATGGAAAATGCTCCAATGCTGGTAGCTGTTGCTCCCACCATAGGTAGAAGTCATCATCGTACACACTCTGAACCGATCCATTGCCACCTTGGCGAAGGAATATTTCTCCCCATCTACTCAGCCTAGGATGATGAGGAGAGAAAGCTGGTAGAGGTACTGCGGGACTGAGACTGGGCACTCTCTTAAAGAAAAAGGCCACCAATATGCTAGAATAACCAAAGTTTTTATGTCAACCTCTCTTGCAGTTAGAGATTTGTTTCTTCATTATCGAGATTACTCCTGAGCACCAGTCAAATAAGGCTCTCTGTAGACATTCCACCACAATTCTCATTTGGTTTTGAGTTGCAAGATGAAGTGATGATGATATTGCAACCCTCACTATTGTGCTTACCAACACCTGTAATGGCAAGCTGTGAATATGAACAATAGGGATGCAAGTACCCGTTTTTTGAGTACCAGGTGCATAGTAAGTGTCAATGTAGTTTTGAATAGTTAGAAGGTCACCACCCCGACTAGTACCTTCCAAGTTGACAGGAGCTCCCCGTCATGACAGACCCAATATGAAATAGATGTATTCTAGTGTAATCTCTAGAATCTCACCTTGTAGGTCAAATGCACCTAGATCATGATCCCAATAGTTTATCAAAAAATCCAGTAAGTGGACATTGGATCACATAGGTGAGGTACAAAAGAATTTAAGAAACCCACTTTGCCGCAATGCATGCACTGTGGGGGCACTTCGAAGAGAACCTTGGTCCATGTATTCATGCTCCCTCTCTCTCCACTCCAACACCATGTTTTATCCTGTCAATAAATCCATTTTCAAACATTAAATTCATTCAAAAAACTTTGATTTTGGCCGTTAGTAGCCTTTTTCTATGTCGCGCAGTATATACGGCTGTCCTTTGGACATGTCACATATAATACGCGAGTTTATTTCAAGCAAGCCGGGTATAAAACGCGTGTATGTAACTGTCAACATTGCATACCCACATATACAGCATGACCGTCTTCAAACTGGGTTAAAACATGAAATTTTTCATAAAATTAAAAATTTGCTTGGATGAAATGAAATAGCATGGAGAGTTGATTTACCTGGCACTTGTGGATTGGAAAATCGTCTAGCGGTTTGACCACAACGAGGAATTGAAGGAAGAGGTAAAACTTGTCTATATTGGGTAAAAATGTCAAAATTGTGAATTTGATTTCTATTTTTACACTATTTATAGAAATTATTTCAAAAAGTGGGTTTTTAACCTATAGTTTGTAATTTTTATTAAAATCAAACTAATGCCATGTCATTTTTTGCCTAATGAAACAGGTCCAAGGTCACTTAAAGTTGTTTTTCACTCATATAGGGTAGGATTTTAGTCATTCTTATGCATTTTTGCATTTATACCTAATCCGCCTTAACCCTAGGATTACTACTTTGACCACGAACTATGGTGTTTCAACCATTAGTACCTTGTCTATATCATTGTTCTTCTGTGGATAAGGCTTTACTGCCATGAGTACCCTAGCTTAGAACACATTCATTATCTTTTGGTACTCATGCTGTATTTGTCATAGGTTCAGGGGATCCTTCTTTGCTATTTTTCACGCCAAATTTAGCCTCATTTTGGTCTCTTTTTACAAGCTATCCCCTTTGTAAGGCTCCCCACCCTTATGGAGTTTCTTTAGGCCCAGTTCTAACTCCTTAAAATAGACTTGATTGCTGAGTAAACTTGTCCATTCATGCTCATTAAGAATATGTGAATGGGAATCCACATTGGTGGTAGGTTATCTCTTTCTCAGACCATGTGGAATAATATGAGAAAGGATCACTCTCTTTTCTATGGAATTNTTCCAGACCTGAGGGACTAAACTTACGGAAAAGGAACACCCGGTATGAGCTTAGTTTTCTCTTTTTCATGCTTTGGACCTAAACATGAAAAAGATTCTTAGTGTACTTTATGTCTTTTTCATGCTCGTTAAACAACAAGAACAAAACATTGAGTTTATTGTTGTAAGCCCCATTCCTCGTACTCAACTGGATCTTTCTGAGTGATCTTGTTTTCCTTCACACTCATAAAACTCAAGCTATAAACTTCTCTTAAAGGAGCATTGGGTAGGTGGTAATTTAACCTTTTTCGTACCTCCCTGACTAAGTATGAAAAAGGTTCACCTTTTCTTCTTCAGAAGTTAAGAGAGTTCTTCTAAGATATGTTTTATACTTTTTTGGTTTCATGAGACTAAATTGGATGAAAAAGGACCCCCATAGAGTCTTCTTTGGAGTTTTCAGACTCTCTAAACATGAAAACACCAAGTGAGCATGCACTAGTTCAGGCTCGTAAAATCCATGAATAAGTGACATTATCAAGCATTATTCTCTCTTCTCTTCAATCTTGTCAAAAATGAAGAGAGACCTGAGTTGAATTTCTCGGACTCGTTAAAATTTAACATGAAATAAAAGGAAGAAGTTTTCTTTTTGGGTTACAGTTGGTGGTAGCATGTCCTCCTTGAACATAGCACTCTCTGAACTTTTCAGTACTCATGTCTCAATGTACACTTTCAATTCAGCTATCACTTCGAGTTTCTTACTCCTCCACTTGTGATTTATGCCTGGGGAATCTGATCATGTCTCCTACATGACAGATAAGTCTAGTTGTCCTATTTGCAAAGTTAAAAGGTTCCTTGGGTCATCTTTGTGTCGTGCTCACTGTTCAAGGATTTATCCCTGTTTCTACTTATTATCCTGATTCCATCATTATCCTATCTGATATCACTTGTGTCTATATTCCTTTATCCAGTTCCTAGTCACTCTTGTGATCCGTTAAAGGATCTATTGCGTTCCTCATCATAGCATGGTTTCTCATCAGTATTTCCTAAAGATGAAGACCTAGAGTTTTTATGATGGTACCCTAGGATTCATTTTCATCATCGGTGAATTCCTTTGCTTCAGTTGTCAATTATCACCTATTGATTGACAATATGTTGAATCATTTCCATGTTTAACTTTGACACATCTATTGGCATGGCCTGGATTGTACTAGTTCCTTTGGATTTTGACGAAGACCTTAGGTTCACATCTATAACCTATGTTGTGCAAGATTGTGTTGTGTTCACCAACACAGCTTCCAGATTTCTGAAGACTCGTCATTATTGTATATTGTGGCTTCGATCCAAATTTCTAATATACATGGTCTTGTACTTGTATCATATGATGCACTCGAATATTTTAAAGGAGCTAGTGTTCCATTATATTGAACATGGCATCATCAGATATGATTTTGTATATGACATTGATATGATTTTGTATATGACATTGATATGATTTTGTATATGACATTGATATGTATTTGTTTCAGGTACTTCCTCTTCTTCCTTGGACTTGTGAGTTCTCCAAGATAATGATTATAATGTATTTCTTCCATCGCTTTCCTCTGACCTCACACATTAGGGGGCATTTGTTATCAGCCAAAATAGCACTTCTTTGTTCGAGTCCCAACATTCCTCATGTTGGTACACAAAAGGACAAATTTGGATTGAAGTGGCCAAAACACTATAGATGGGCATGACCTTTGATGCATTATCCTCAAACCAACCTTGCATATTTTTATTATGAGTTTTGGGTTGCATACGTGACTATATGTATTGCAACTCGCGTATCATATGCGAGTATTTTTATTGCAACCCGCGTATACTTGCATACGCGAGTTCCCTTTGAGCAACTCATGTATCATACACAAGTTGCCTATATTAATACCTGCGTATACCTTAATTCAACATTAAAAAATATAAATTGAGATTAGATGAGATTTGTTGGGGCCTAATCCATGACTATCCCAACCATCTCAACCATCCCAACCTTCGAAACCACTCTATTTCCCAAAGTATAAATAGAGGCCTTAGGGTAGGGGCTAAGGAATCAATTTTGGAGAGAAAAGTTATGGTGGTGGTATACCTTCAGAGTCTTGGAGCAGCATAACTAAAATTCCTTTGGTTGTAGAGGATTCCTTGTGTCAGAATCTGGGTTGTACTCTTATGTTATTCACTGCTTGTTAATAAAGAGAATTCTTCTTCCAATCTTATATTGAGTTTATTTCATGTATATTGGTTTAATGAATATGTTTTATTATGTTATCTATATGATTTTCATCTAACCTCTAATATATATATGCATGAGATATTACTTGAAGGATTTTCTCTTTGCAGGTGGAGAAGTACATCCCTAGAAGCTTTGGAAAGAAGTGGAGGGAGAGAACATCAAGCTTGGATCAATCGTCGCTAATTGGGTAAGACAAGATTTTCTTCCTATTCTCTTTCCATTCTCTGTAAAAAGCTGATTGTATACAAGTTAGTATTAAGTTGGTAACCCCAGACCCTAGGTTACAAGGGCGCTTTATCCTGCACAACACACACTCAACCAGTAGGATCGACTCCACCCCATTCACAAGCTGATATGGAGAAAAACCGGTGGCAATATTGACCATGGTTCGATAAGCCCACAAAGCAGGATATAACATGATATTCCAATTGGTCTTGTTTTTTGTGATGGTTCATTGGAGAATGGACTTAAGTGACTTGTTCACTACTTCAACCTGTTCATTTGCTTGAGGATAGTAAGAAGAGGAATTCTCTTGCTCAACCATAACTTCAAAGACAACTCATCCGTCATCTTATTTTGAAAGTGCCTGCCATGGTTAGTGACAAGCACCTTTGGGATACTCAACTGGGTGATAATCTGTTTGAATAGGAAATGCATGGCTGTCTTACCCTTGACTTTAATTGTAGGCATAGCCTCTTCCCATTTCATGAAATAGTCAACAACAACTGTAATGTGATGGTGCCTCCCATCCAAAACTAGGTTTCAATCCATAAAATCGACCCCCGACTTGTTGAAGGGACCGATGGTGATAATCATAAGCAAATGGGAAGGATGCGAGAACATGTTCCATGCAAACACCTGGAAAGGGTGGCACTACTTGACCACATTAACACAATCTTTCAATATGGACAGCGAAAAATATCCCGCTCTCAAAATATTTTGAGCTGTAGAAAACCAAGATAAATGGCCACCACATGCCCCTCCATGGAAATCATTCAGCACAACCTCAACCTCTTCGTGAGCTAAACACCGACAAAAAAATGGAATCAACCCCATGACAATACAAAGTTTTATCCACAATGAAGTACTTCTTCGCTACATGACGTAGTCGTCGATGCTCATCTCGTGAGAGATGAGAAGGAACCTTCAAGGTTTGTAAGTAAACAATAGTGACTGCATACCATGGGTCTACAGTTGAAATGAGAAAAAAAAATTCATCAACAAAAGAGTCCTCATGAACCTCTCCCTCATCCAAACTCAAAAAATCAGATATAAGCTTAGCAAAAGTTAATGACTTCTTTGATTTTGTCGAAACAAACTCGAGGTCAAATTCTTATAATACCACAATCCATTTATTGTACTTTCCCCTTATCATCCTTTTGGTGAGGATGAATTGAAATCGATTAATGTAAGCTACGATAAAATTTTGGAGAATATGGATATAATGCCTCAAACGCTGGACCGAATGGACTGTAGCTAAGGATAACTTCTCAACATGGGTATAACGAAGCTCTGCATCAATAAGGTTTCGACTAAGATAGTAGATGACATGCTCATGAACATCCTCATCATATTGAACCAAGACCATACCAGTCATTTCTTGAGACATGACCACATATATCAAAATTCACAAGTATAGTCGGGTAGACTAAGCACGGGGGATGATTCCAAGGCTCTCTTCAAAGCATTGAAAGACTCCTAGGATCGCTCATCCCAAATAAATGGTGTGTCTTTCTTCAACAAACGCATGAATCCTTTAGTCAAATTGGAAAAATTGACCATGAATATTTGCAAGAAGTTTCCCATACCTTGCAAACATTGAATATGTCTAATGTTACGCGGGGAAGACATTTGAAGTATTTCCTCAACCTTCAAAGGGTTGAACCTTATACCCTCCATGGAAATAATGAACCCTAGTAAGTGACCAACCTTCACACAAAATATGAACTTATTAGGATTTAACTAAATTTGATAAGGATAAAATATTTTGAAAACCAAACGCACGTGATAAGGATGACGCACCCTCATACGAGAGTGAGAAGCTAATTCATCCAAATTAACTTCAATAATATTTTTAAGATTGTGAAAGGTGAAGGTCACAGCCCATTGAAATGTAGCTCTGATTTTTTTAAGGCCGAAGGGAATATTTCGATATGAAAAAGTACCCCAAGGATAAATGAAAGTAGTCTTATGTTGGTCCTCTAGTTTAATCTAAATCTGATTATATCCTGGAAATCCATCCATAAACGAGAAAACTTCTCTCCCCGCACACTCATACAAAATCTAATCAAAGAGGAAACTTGCTAAAGATTGCCCGATAGTCATCACACTCTATCTCATCAAGCTTAGGAAGAAAGTATCATCTATGATGCAAATCTCCCCAAAGAAATTCAACACCTGACAGAGCTTCGAGAATAGCCTCATTCGATGGAAAAATGTCTTCAAAGTAGTCATGAGAGTGAGATGATGCAATGCCAAAGAAGGTAGTGCATAAGGGTCCTCCTCGTCCATCCTCAAAGAGGAAGGAATAGAATATACAACATAATCAAGATTAGCTTGATGAGCCACCAATGTTGTAGACAACAGCATGTCCGTCTCGACAAGTATAGAATATTCACCCGAAGTATTCAGAGAAGGAATATTCCAAGGATCCTCCATATGCAAAGTGTAAAAAGGAATCGAACTCAATCATGTCGAGGCCTTAATAAGACTAGAACCGATCATAAGAATAGGTGCAACACAATTAAACATTCCCATCAAAGACGGATACATTCCCACCCCAAAACTCTCAGTTGTCAAGTGAGAATGATCGATAACCGGGATAGAAGCTCCCGATGATTCTTTTGAACTAGAATTATCAAAATATCTCTGGTCAATCGTAACAGTGTTACCATCCAAAGCAAAACAAAAAACCCAGAATAGGAATGATGCGACTGTGCACATGTTACAAATCCAGTTCCTACACAATAAAATATTATACTCGAGGGGTGCATCAACTGCCTCAACCTCAATCGCAACAGTATTCCCTACCCAATTGGACCTTAAGGGAAGGAAGTATGTCGTGCAGTAGAAAATATCTTCCGTCAAACGTAGTCAAAATGGTGCCCAACTTAGACAAAACAGAATAACCCAACTCCTTCCAATAGGCCAAAGACATCACGAAAGATGCAGTGCCTTCATCAATCACTGCACACTTTATGGTGTTGTTTAGACACTCTACATGAACCTAAAGGGACACATAGGAAGGAAAGTGAGGCTAGATTCCATGCATTTCAAATTTGATCACCGAAGGAGAGCTTCTATCAAGCACCTCAAGAGAAGACAACAAGTCCTTCCTTTGCGGAGGGAAACTCTTAAGAACTTCTAAAGAAGACATTGCACAAGGATTCTGGCCCAAATCCTTGACAATAGAATAGTTTTGGGAAGCTTGGGCATTAGGATTGTGGCCCAAATGATTTGAGACTCCCTTAGGAATGCGAGGTGGAGCTTCAGGCTTTTCACTAGGATTTTCAATATGTAAAGAGCTCTCAGGTGGATCACATTATTTCCCTAGGTCAGTTTGCCATGTACCATAATCCTTAGAACGCATCACAATATTTTCAGCAAACATCATGTTAATGAAACTGTGGCCACTAACGGTGTCCGATGGGTTTGGAGTCCCACCAGAAGCACTACCAGGATCCACGGTCCTCGAGTTCATATTCTGGTTTTGTGGTAAAGCATTCATCAACATAGCTTGGCTCTCTGCAATGAACTTCGAGGAATCGTTTATCCAAGGGAACAAGTGAGTGAGGTGATCATCCCTGCAAAGATTGCAAAGAAAATTTAACCTTACGTTTAGGTTTCTTGCCCCCCAACATTATTGTTGTTCTTCTCATTATTAACATTTTCATTCCTATTCCCACCCTTTCGATTGTTTTTACCTTTCTACTTAATCCCTCCAAGTTGCTGGTTATCTTTTTGGTTCGATGATTGCACCAAAAGTACATCCACCATTTGGGTAGGATGAGACAAAGCCATAACTTTTCCTAATGGAGGATTGTTAATAGACAACTTATTCATTTGATTTCTAACTAATTCTGCATGCTTAGCACTTTCAGAGCCAACAATGCCATCAGAATGTGGCCCAAGTTTAAACTTAGGGTCGAAATTAGTTCTAGGAGCGTTCGGTATTATCTCATACAAGAGCCCAGATTGAGCATAAATCAAATCTAACTCTTGAGCTCAGAAGATAGCCTATTTCTCATTCTACACTCCGGATTTGGAAACATCCTTTGCAATATAAGGCAATATATACTTCAGGAATCATTCCAAAAATAACTCTGGTGGAATGAAGGCTTTAATAAATATCTTCTGTCTACGTCACTCTTGAATGTGATTATAAATTTGGGTGGCTTTGTCCTACCGAAATGTCAACAAGAGTTCAGTACTGACGTTGTAATGCATGGGTAGCTGAAAGTGATTTAGAAAAGTCATATCTAAGTCATTAAATTTTGCATAATTCCCCCAAGGAAACTCTATGTACCACTTCACCATAGGACCCATGAAGGTGTGTTGAAATAGTCTTAAAAGAATTGAATCATGATTTAATGAGTTTTAAGAGCACCACATGTGGAAATTCATCATGTGCCCACTAGGGTCTTCACCAGTCTTACCTTCAAACTTGGGAATGTCCAAAGGAAGCTTGGAAGGAACAACCGGCCATGCCGTGTCATAAGATACCAGGTCATTTATCAATCTCGACAAGTCAGGTAAATTCAACATCGTAAGGAAAGGGAGCCTAGGTTTAGCCATTTGATTCCAATCTGCTTGATAAGGTTGGTTCCGATAGGTTTGATTGTTATAAACACCATTGCCTTATCCAATGGGATAATAACCTCCTCCCATTTGACACATATAGGGATGCATGGACATATTGTAGTTTAGAGTACCTTGAGGCTACGGTGCTATGAAGCCATAGTTAGGAGACTGATAAGCGAGTTGATACCCGAACCCATAAGGTGTATAAGTTTGTCCATAAGGAGCTCCATAAGATGGTCCATCAGACTGTCCATAAGATGGTACACACCATGTTGACACATAAGGAGGGCCATATCCTTGTGACACTATGGTGTGAGTAGACATGGGACGAACATGGCTAACGGTAGAATTCCAACCCGACGGACCATGTGAGTTAGGAGGAATATGTGTCGTCAAAAATGAATTTGAAGGAACAGGCGTTGAAGGAGATGGAACATAGGAAGGGATGTAACTTGTTCCCCTAATGTTCACATGTCTAGGATAAGTTCCACGAACAGGAATTTCAGTGCTAGGCCTAGGATGTGTGTGTGAATGTCCTCCTACCACATGGATGGAAGGTGCAATATGACTAATACTACCAAACCTATCTGCTTAGAAAGGAATAGAAGTACCCCCAAGAGGAGCACCGGGGTCACCACCCAATCCAACATTGAGTGTCGGAACGGTCTCGGGAAGGTCTAGCATGCCATACCTAATTGTGCTAGTGCTAGTAGGTGCATGGTGAGTCTCACCGCTCGGATTATGTGACCAATATCGATGGTATACATTTATGTAGTCTAGTAATTGTGATAAATATTCATGTGATGCCCCTGTCACATGGTCTCTGGACCCTACCAGAGTCCCATAGGTGCTCAAAGGTTCATCCTCCCACACAGGAGGTGGAGATGAGAGACACTCTGGGATCTCAGACCCATGGTGACTCATGCTGAGATTTCTATGTGAATCAAAGTGAGTATTAGTCCACCCAAACTCTTTGGTTCTCTCTCCCAAAGGAGGAGGAGACGTGGAAGGAAAAATCCCTGCTAAATGATGAGAACGGAAGAGTTTCACACCCGAATGCACTATGAGTCAAAAAAAAGAAAAATAATCAATCTAACAATGCAACCCTAAGAAATATAGCATACACAAAGAACACTCCTAAGAAAATCTACAACCAAAATACAAGAAAACCAAAGGGAGGATATATGAGCTCCCAAATGCAGCAGGTATGTCTCACCTAGGAGAGGCTTGAGAATCCCATACACTACAAGTGGAGGTTTGTAACCAATTATAGTGGCCCTCAGCTTCAACGCGTAAAGTGACTGTGCACACCTAGAGAATAACCTCTGCAAGTACCCCCTGCGATACCTAGGTAAGGAAACTAAGGTCACACCAATATAACCAATGCTCAAGCAAACAGTCACAGGAGGGATCGACCATATGGGAAGGGTAGAAAATCCCGAAGCTCGAAAGCACTGGCCGGTACCTCAAAATCCCCCATATATGAATAACATGAGAATCAAATATGAATAGGTTACTGATCAAGATAGAACACTATGGCTCTAGCTAGCCGACAAAATAAACACACCCATGCGCATGGCATACCTACCACCTGGTGCTGCTTGGACTTAGGGAAGTCCTCGATTTGTGCCATGGGAATTCTATGTATTAACCGAACAAAGTTTGTGTGAATTATTTGGAGCATATGCTCTTCATCCACACCCATGCACGTGGCATACCTACCACTTGGTGCTGCTTGCACTCAGGGAAGTCCTCGACTTGTGCCATGGGAATTCTATGTGTTAACCGAACAAAGTTTGTGTGAATTCTTTGGAGCATATGCTCTGCATCCACACCCATGATGTCACCATCTCTTACCCTCCTTCGATGACAAGGGAAACCATTTGGTCATATAGGACCCACAACTCCACGTATATGACCAAGTATCATTATATGTCATCACACCAAACACATGTCTTTTTTATTTCATATATAAAAAAACACAAAAAAAATTAATAATTCAAAAAATAAGTTTGAGTCGCCAATTCTGTTATGGAGAGAAACTTCCTATGGCTTGGGGGGTACCACAACAAATAGCATGACACCATAAATCAATCCTTCCCAATATGCAAGAGAAGTAAGCAAATCTAACACTAAGGGATATAGAATTGGACCTTACTCTGGACAGTTGAAGTAAATCCCCGTTGAGCTTTTTCAATGCAATTGCACTTACAATTTTCTCTCAACAACAAACAAAGAAAGCATGATATATATATATATATATATATATCTATATATATATAGATATGTATGTATGTATTTATGTATGTATGTATGTATATACATATATATATATGTATATACATACATATACATACATATATGTATATATGTATGTGTGTGTGTGTACATACATACATACATACACACACACACACACACACACACACACACACACATATATATGTATGTATGTATGTATGTATATGTATATGTATATGTATATATGTATGTATATATATACATACATATACATATATACATATACATATACATATACATACACAAACACACATATATATATACATATATATATATATATATATATATANTGTGTGTGTGTGTGTTAGACCTACTCTAGCATATATAATCAATCATGTATAAGAAAGTAAATACATCCATGGATTCAATATTCATATTCAAATGCACATGAATTGGACATGAAAATATATTTCTATTAATAAAATAGAGATACAATAGTGACAAACTCTGTTGGCACTTATGTGAACCGGAGAAACCGAGTCCTCCACCTAGGGCTCCACCACTTCACTCCTCAATCTCTCGATAGCAATCTCACAAAGAAAATGCAAGCTTGGGAATGCCACTATGTCCTCCAAAGGGACAAAGGGATGCATACTCAAGTACAAGAAAAAATGAGGCAATAATGGACTATAGTTTCCTTACTTTTGAATTTCTCCTCATTCAATGTATCCAAGAGGCTCAATATATAGCACTCAAAAGAGGTAATGGAGGGTCGAACCTGAGCATTCTCAAGGCATATGAAAGGCAAAGAGACAAGATATTCGAACACATATGAGGAAAAATCCAAAAAATATTTGTCTTTATGCACACATCTTGATTTACGCGGGTTTGATGTCAAAACCTACATATACACACGAGTATGGATTTAAAAGTTGCATATATGTATAAACAAGTGATTTTTTGGGATAACCTTGGAACATCAAAGTATAATATAATTCCATGGGGTCCAAAGAGTCTGTAGAGGGACACAGAAGGCCATAAAGGTGTGATCTACCATGTGTGGTAAAATCAACTATAACAATGATCAAAATGGGAAACATCATTCCCCCTCCTGGAACCCAAGCAGAAATCCGTCGGTACTGCAGATAGGTTAATTAGAGAGATGATCGGTTAAGATGGTTCTCTTTGCTTTGATCTTTTCTGCAGGAACCAACCATGTGTCTAGATAGGGATCTAAGTTTTCTCTATTATTTCGAGTGTCGAGGATAAACTAGATATAAAAATCTCCTTCATAAGGTTGGATTCACCAGGCGTAGAACTACTTTGATGTCAAAAAGTATATGATCCTCTAGGTCTTGTACAAATTTACTTAGTTTTTAATATAGTTTTCCATACCAAAAGTGTTCTTCAACTTTATATATTTTTGTGTTCATGAATTGAAAAGGACCATAGGAAATCAGGCTGCAGCTTTATGTTAGTCAAACAAGTGCGACGTAGCAGTTGATACCTGCGGAGCTTGGTAGATAAATTTTTATGCGGATCTTGGTAGATAAATTTGTATGTATTGAAAGAGATCTCAAATTTGATTTTGAATCGTTTGAGAAAACGCTTAATTGAGAGACAAAAGAAATGTAATTGAATGGTTTTAGAAAATGCTTAATTGAGAGACAAAAGAAACGTAAGCACAGTTGGCTACTAATGTTGAACCAACGCTTCAGCATGATATGACTAACCAAATGATATGTCCCATGTCTCAATAGAATCTTCATTTTTTTATTGGCCAAATGTAATATATGCAATTTAAAAAATGTCATTTGTTATTAATGAATAGATATAACTCCATGAGAAATTGAAATTGCATGTCCACGTTCAATTGGATCCATAATTGATTCTCATTCAAAAGTGCACTTTGATTGATTCTCGTTCATAAGTGCACTTACTTTGTGATTTGATTTGATTTTTTGATGGGAATCAATTTCTCCACCATAATCTCATATTACTTTCCTTTTAAATCTTGTATGTTTGTGAATTGTTTTTTTTGGATTAGAATCAACTTCTCCACCATAATCTCATATTACTTGCCTTTTAATCAGTGTATGTTTGTGAATTTATTTTTTTGAATTAGAATCAATTTCTTCACCATAATCTCATATTACTTGCCTTGTTTGAAATAAAGCTTAAGTGTAAAAAAAAACAAGATAGAAGACAAAAGCACTATGGGTGTATTGATCACCTTCTCAATATCAATCAACTGAATATATAGAAAATACCTAATGATAATACTATGGGAGAATACCATAGGTGAAAAAATACTATGGAGATTACATATTTCAACACACCCTCTTAATCTCAACTACTAGTACATATTCTGGGTTGTCTATGCCAAATGATGTTTTCTGGTGTATGTCTTAGCTAGGCTTACATTTTAGTTAAAAAAATTCTGCTTCACTTTCTTCCTTGAAGTGTACTTGTGTTTATCCCTGGAAAAATACCAGGTACCGACAGTAGGGATTATCCCCAATAACAGTTCCCAATTAGATCGTTTACTATTTGGAATGGGGAATCCATCCGGTTAGTGGCCCGACTACCGTAGAATTAAAAGAATGTTTTAAGTCTATTTTACCAATTGCATCCCAATCCACCGTTTATGTCATTTTATATTTTATGATGAAATGCAAGTGCCTATACTAAATGAAAGTGATTGATGAGTAATAGCCTGACTAGAGATGCGTAGGTTCTTACCACCCATATTACCGCTCTTTCCTCACAATCACTTATAGAAAAGAAAATAAAAAGCTAATCTATTCGAATCTATTCTATTTAACCTATCCCTAGGGGAGCAAAGATTAATAAATTTGAGTAATGTAATGAAATGTTGTTCGTCGAATTCTACAAGTATATGTTCACATTCTACCAACATAATTACAACAATAATAGATAAACAAAGGTAACTATGTTTTATTAACACATTCATTACTCATTCATTTGCACTAGATTTCTAACAGAAAAATAACATCATTCATAAAATGCAAAAATAATTCAACAGGTTGGAACGAGGTCATAGCAAGATAAAAAAAGAAATAATTCGACATTCAGCAATCCCCATAATCCATTTGAAAACTTGTATAGTCCTTCGTCCAACAAAATTTGGTTCTTTTTATTCATAAAAGAGGTAGTTATCCTACAAATAGCTTCAGCATATGTGCGATGGACAAAGTCTTTATTATAGTATTCGACCCCCCTATTTATACATTTTACAAGTGACTTTTGAGTGACCCGATCATTTTAGGCTTCCTTGACTCTTCGATTACAAAATTTTGTCCTCTAGTGATGTGCACTAGGAAAATACAAAAAAAGGAGATAATCTACAAAAAATAGGCCACATGCACGTAAGACAAAACTTAGGAGGGCCCAACTAAGTCTCCAATGAAATCCTTCCATGCAGCGTCTTCTGTAACAACGGACTTGAAGTTTATAGGCCCTAACAATATGACTGTTAGTTAATGGATGGATGGCCAACTGCGACTTTATCTCTGCTACTCTGGGGCGGATTACTCTGAGCTGATCTTCAAGCAACCAATTATTGACCATGGCTTGTGCAACCAAAATATTCACCACTTTCTTAGTAATTCCTTTAACCTTTTGTATCCTAAGATCATCCTATTCCAACCTTTTTGTAGGTATTTCAAGTTTTCTTAATGTTCAAGAAACTCCTGAATTCGTTTTGCTACAGAGGGTTGGCATCTATTATGTGTTGTGAGAACCCTCTTACAAAAATCCACACATTTCTCCAACATTTTTTTGACACTAGCAGTTAATCTTGCAGCAACCTTATTATTGAAATCCATAATATCAAACTCGATCTTCAAGTTTTCAGGAGTCTTCTGTGGTAGATGCATCGACCATGCTACATTAGTTTCTATCCAGGTCAGCTTTCCTTGAATAATTTCTGCAATATCTAATGTTCTTGTCCTCAAATCGGTTGATATGACTAACATCTCTTGCAGTCTAGTTTCTACCTATTTAATCTTGTGAGTCTCAACGACAAGTTTTAACTATACCTGATATATTTTTCTTTTGATCAGGACGTCATGCTCTCGGAGAGGCGTGATATCAATTTTCCGCCCATTTGTTGTCTTAACCTAAATCTCTAAAGAACTATTTTGTGCCTCCAACTCTACAACTCGGGCCTTTAACCCCCCTGTTTGTTCATTAGCTACGTCCCTTTGTGCCTCTAGTCCTGAAATCTTACACTCTAAGTATTTCTTTTCTTCACCAATAATGGTATTTGACAGTACCAAGGCCTCCTTTTTCAATTCTAAGACCTGGTAAGCCTCCTAGAGGCTCTCGAAATCTGAAAGGGTAGCCTTATTTTTTCTCTTCATTTTTCGGCCTTCCCCTTTTCTTTCATAAAAGTGTCTTTGAATATCACCATATTCTCCTTGTACTAATCTGAAGTTCCTTTCAATTTGTCCACATTATAAGAATTTGCTTGAGAAGCTTCTACACCAATTGAGTCCATTAGTTGTGGATCTTCATTAGTACCTTTCATGACTAATCTTTTCGTAACTATAGTCACCCCAGGCTGGGTTCCTACATTTAACTTATTTTCAACCCTCTCAATGATGGCTTTCCTTTTAGGGTCGAAAACAACCTTATCCAAGGATGCAACTGCATTTTTCTTGTACAGGGTGAAAGGTACTAGCCCTAAGTCTGCAAAAGGGAGATAACCTCCATTTATTATGTCTCCTGAGGTAGAAGGAGGATCTTGAAGATTGTCCTGGGTAGCATCCCTTTATTGATTTTCTCTATGTTTCTCTTCTTTCTCTTTTCTCCTTAGTTCTTCTACTACCTTCTCTTCCTCTCTCTCTTTTTCAGCTGATTTGTATTTCATCCTCTCCTCTTCCTTTGGGCCTCCTCAGCTGCTAATTTCTTTGCTTCCTCCACTATTCTTTGGGCTTCTTCTTCCTTCTTCCTGGAAGCTTCTTCTTTTAGTTTCTATTGCTCGGTAGTGCTACTGCTACTACCTTTTCCCCCTACTATATAATCTTTTGTATGAAAAACTTATTTAAAGAAGTCATATTACATGCATTCTTGAAAATTTCTTCATCCCTATCTAAGTAGTCAAAGTATTCAAAATTTGTCTTCACCAGTGTGCAGCAACATTTCCCCTGAAATCGTTCCTATGAAAAATTTTCTCACTGAAGTGAAGATATTCTAGGTCCTTCACAAAATCTGGTGCAATTTTGACTTTCGAAAACCTGTAGCTTCCGACATAGAAAGGAATGGGTGGGTAGACTTCTTTCTTCATGTCAAATGAAATAGGGCCTGAATCCATCCAAAAGCAACTATATTATCGATTCCTTATCCACTATGTAATCAGTGGCATACTTAGGAAGAAGTGATGGGGATTTAGTCCCTCCATACATTCTCAAATAGGTTCCTTCTTTGGAGAAGAAATAGTCTCCATGTTGAATTATCACCTCAAGTGCTCCTTCAGACATACACTTGCATTCTTTAAGAAATATAAACGGGTAGATTGGCATCAAAATCTCCTCACAGATAATCTTATAGAAACTATGATACTTATGGGACCATAAGATCTGATATGCTATGTAAATGGGAGTCCTAACATTATTCCAATTGTAGTTCAGTTTTGGGAATGAGCAACGACACAAGATGCAATCAATCAGGTATGATCCCATGTAGAATCCATATTTTCTCTTGACTCGTCCTATCAGTGGAGCACTTATGCAAGAAGAAGAGTTGTTGGAAATAATATCCACCCAATTAAAAATAGTGTCATTCATAGTCACATGATACATTATTGGGATCCATCTTATCTTGTAGAAATTTCCATTCGCCTTGCCAAATATTCTATTGAGCATCAGTGCTACAAATCTGTGAGGAGTGCGTAAGATGGAGGTTTTGTTAGGATTATTAATCCTCCCTTGTCCAAATTTGGTCATATGTCTAAATCAGGAGTCATGTCTAAATCGGGAGTCCATCCAGTCTATTTATGGTCATTAACACCATTGAGTCCACTTAACCTAATTGGGGCACATGTTTCAGTTACTAAAGTGTGGGGAACACTAATTGAGGCTCACTACCACTTATTGCACTTGATTGCATAAGTTTAGGAGTCTCCTAGATCAATCCCTACAATTTAGGAAGCCACTGGGAGTGCCGAAACCAACCAAGGTCAGTTCACTTCAGTTAATGACTAGTCAAGCTAAGTTAGGAGTCAGTTACATTCAGTTCTAGTCCTCTACATTCAGTTAGCACTAGGTTTACTTGACTGCACACATGTGGGGTGCATTTCTCACCTACCACATTCAGTTAACCATTAGCCAACACTAAATGTAACACTTGAGTTGTGTTTTAGAGCTCCAATGAACTCCGATTATGGTTTAGACAAGGACAATTAACTACTGGGTCCTCCGATAGTGATTTAGACAAGGTCTTGGTTACCTACAGTCAAGTAGAGTCTAATCAATTTGAACTTCCTCATGTGGATTCGAATTGCTTGTGGCTATTAAAGCAATTTTACTTCATTGTAATTATCATCTGGATTACTTTTTTTATTAATGAAATCATTCACAGCTGCAAGCCTTTTGCACTGTTTCATTCTTCAATTGCTGAGTAAATTGTGAGATCTTCTTTGTGAGTTGTGTATTTGTCTACAGATCTATATGCTCAAATTTACAGGTTTCATATTCGTGAGAGGATCTTTGTCTAAATGGATTTCTTGCTATCATCATTATCTTTGCGCATTCTATTGCTTCCTTTCACACACCTGGGGGGAACGTGGCAGAAATATTCAAGCCACTCGGTGTGTCCTTGGGGGAAAGTATCGAGTCAAGGCTGTCACTTTGTTCTTGAATCCTTCGTTTAGGCTCGAGTCCTAACGAAGCCAAGGCGGGTAGACCCTATTAATTTACTAAGAAAAAATTATTTAGTATGATGACATTAAACTGAATGAGTTACTTAGGATTTTGAGATTTAACCATAAACAACCATAGATGATAAGATACAAAAATGAGCACACGAAAGCACAATGCTGAGACACAATATATATAAAATAGCAAGTGCCTTAGAATGGAGTCATAAAATAATCAATGTACTTGCATGTTCTTGGAGTGAATGTTTTGTGATTGCCTCTTGGTACGTTTTAAGTTAATGTGAAATATGAGTTGATTAAAATTAGGCGAGGGGGGGACTCCAAATATACCCGAGAGTACTTGGAGTATGTCCAAAACTAAACCTTCATGGCTACCCGCAAGGAATATGTGGGCTGAATGGAGTCTCTGAGACTGTTGTTCATAATGCACCTGAAGGTGTAATAGAGATTGATGCCTCGAGGTCACTTTTCACGAGTTCCCACTTCCTTTGGGTATTTTTCCACCGCTTACGGTTTGATCGAGGCATTGGATTTTTGCCTAATGGTGGTTGATTGGGGAAGGTGAAGACTAATTAAACTAGTCACTCACTTTTATTTTGATGCTGCTTGACTGATCGGATGAACCACAATTAAATGAAGAGCATACACACCGGATTCTTGTCAATTTTAGTGAGTTTTAAAGGGTGTGTTTTCTTAGAAAGAAAAACCCTCCAGGAACCTCTTTTGGTCCAAGTGGAACTCAATTGGGGAATCAAGGAGGGGGTTGATTTTAGAATAATTACTTAGAGAAAATCAAATATAAACATCAAACATAAACAAATCACAAGTTTTCTAATTATTCCTACCACACATCTCTTTCCCCTTGTGGGTCAATCGGGAAGTCATGGGGTAAGTATTCGAGTTACTTTGATAATTTAATATGGAATATATGATAAAGTAATAAAATCATGTTATTATGCATGAATTAAACTAATATAAAGTGAAAATAAGTAAGACAATGTGAAAAACGACAAAAAAAACGTGAATCCCCCCAGGGGGGATGGGGAATGGGCTCGAAAGAGCCTATTCGAAGAATTTTTTTATTATTTTCTGTTGAAATATCAGTAAAATTATATAAATCCTCTTGTTTCTTATACATAATGAAACCAAGGATTTGCAAATTTCCCAAAATTTTAAAATTATGGTCAAAAGAAAGACCCCTAGGGGGATTTGAATGATCCCAAAGCCACTTTCGAATAGAAAATTCTATTATTTCTGTTATTCCTGATAAAATAAAGTGATCATGTTATAATGAAACATTCCCAAAATGACTTTGGAATTACCTTTGGGTCAGCCTACTTTAAACCAAACAAAACTAAGTTAAAACTAGTTAAACTGGTGAAAAAGGAACCAAGGAAAGCAAGCTTTCCTTGGGATCTTGGCTTGTTGTTTGGGAATAAAATTAAATATGCACTGATTGATGTATTTAATCTTTTTAAAACAGAAACATAAATCTAAAGCATGCAACCTACGAATTCTCTTTAAATTGCCATGCAAAACGGACAATTTCCCTAAACTAGATCTAGAATGCTTTATGAAACTTTTTTAAGAATGAGATCTAGTATATGAGCCTTGAAACAATAGATATGTGTAATTTTTACTTTAATATAACAGATCCAAATGATATAAAATCTTTTGAACACAGTAACCAGGTAAGAAAATTGATTTTTTTGAAGGAGGAAGAGAGAGAAAGAGTGGTGGAAGCCTAGGAATGTTGGGCTTTGGAGTCTGCTTTGGTGGAACACCGAGGAACTATGTCCTCTAGAATATATTTAATATGAGGAATATTCAAACCAGACCAACCCCTTCTACAAGTGATATCACCTACAACTTAGAAATCCTTGCACAAACAGATGGTTAAAACATAGGTGCTGCTGGGAAAGATAATTGGAAAGCATGCAATTAAACTTAAAATACATGCAAATCCAATAGATATGAACAAGAAAACTCTAAGAGAATAAATCAAACTAGAATAAGCTCTTATTTTAATAGGAGAGATCTCTCTCCTTCAAGGCCAACAATTAACCAACAAAAGCAAAGATAAATAACACAGATTATACCTCATAAGCGTTTGACAATTACCATCCACACATGAAGAAAATTACACAATAGATATTGCCTCCAAAGCTTCTTTATTCCATAATAGTAAACAATGACAACAGTACAATAAAAATAGCACCTCAATCCCAATTCTAACTAGCTTGGAAGAGGTAATATGTGCTTAATTTATAGCAAAAACAGGAGATCTAGCCTAGGGGGGCGCAAATCCGAAGGAGAGAGGGAATGTAGCCACATGTGGAGTGAATTTGGGCTTGATCTGTCTCTAACTGAGCCTGATCTGAGTCTCACTGAGCCTGAATATCAATCGAAGAGCTGATCTATCTGACACCTCAACTTGCTGACTGAAGCATCCATCAAAACTCAACCAGAGAGGCCCACACGTGTGGAGGAGAGAGGGAGGGCGTAATGTTGATGTAATTATAAATTTAGAATGTATTCACTTGTATTTATTATATATTGTAACCCGATGTTTATTTTGGGATGTACTTGAGTCATGTCATGCCCCGATGTTCCTATTGAGAGGTTCTATAATGTAAACAAGTCATGTCAAGTCATTGTGGGTAACCCTCCTATTGATCAAGGGTTAAAGTCCCCATAGTTCTGGGGCACTAGGGTTATTAGACTCACCTAGTGAATTCATCCCTAGTTGGGTTTAGTCAAGTCAGGAATTAGTATAAATAGAGAACTAGCCTCTCTATTTAAAACACACTCACTCACACTCAGTTGTAGCACATAGCTGAGGAAGAGAAAGACATTGGGGCAAGGAAGAAAGAGGTTATTGTTATCGGAAGATCATTTTACTGTTTTGGGGTTTTACTTTTGGTGTTGATTCTATCTTTGAGCAAGTTGTGGGGTTTTCTCCATTTATGGTTTCCCCAAGGAAAACATTGTGTTCATTGTCTCTTGTGTTTGATTGTTGTGCTTGTTGTTCTCTCAGTTAAAGATCCTAATGTTATGCTAGCTTAATGTTAAAAATCTAACATGGTATCAGAGCTAATCTAAGAAGAAGACATTGCGCAACTGTGGGAACTAGGGCTTCCTACTTTTTGGATCTCTCTCCATATATTTTGAGAAAAATAAGGTTGGAATAACTCTCCTCCCTAGGGCGCATCTTTTTGTTGAAGCAGAATCCAATTCTGAAGTTTTTCAGTTCTGGACCCAACACTACTGCTAGAAATTAGTGCCTTTCACAGAAGTGGAATTTTTCAATGAGCCCAGGCCTAGATTGATCTCCTCCTCAAAATCAAAGTTAGGAATCAAAATCAAAGCATTTGGTTGGACAAAAATCCAGAAAAGAAAAACCCTAATCTGCTCCTGAACCAGCACTGCAGGATTTCAGCTCCAAATCCAGATCTGACATCTTGAACTAGTAAGATCTAAATATTTTGCATTTCCATTTGAGGTTCTTAGTTCAGATGTCTCATCATACCAAGCTTGATGAAAATATTCAGGGATCTGATAACTTCCGAGCCTGGAAGTATAGGATCTCCCTGGTGCTGGAAGAAAATGAGTTAGACTCCTATATCAGTGAGGAGGTTCCAATTCCAGAGGGAGATGAGGAAAATGACTTAAATAAGAAGAAGTTGGTTTTGGAAAAGAGGATCATTGCTAATTCTATCAAGGATCACCTCATACCATAGGTGTCCTCCCTCAAGACACCTAAAGCTGTGTTTGACGCTCTAACGAAATTGTTTGAAGGGAAGAACATAAACCGAAAGATGACTCTGAGAAAACAACTAAATAATGTAAAGATCCAGAATGCAGAGACCATCTAGTATTACATTACAAAGTTCTCTTAGATCAAGGAATAGTTAGAAGCAGTAGATGAAGAAGTGGAAAATGCAGATATTGTAATGACCACCTTGAATGGTCTCCCTAGATCATGGGACTCCTTTATTCAAGGAATCTGTGCCAGAAAAAAGTTAGTCAAGTTCAGCAGACTATGGGAAGAATGCTCTCAAGAAGAAGCTCAGATAGCAGCTCAAGAAGAGAAAATTGGAAGTGAAGATCAAGCTCTCACAGTTCACTACAAGAAAGGAAGAAGAAACTCTCATCACTCTAGAGATAAGAACTTTCACCATAAAGATAACATTAGAAAGGACCTATCTAAATTAAGATGCTATACTTGTGATGAAAGAGGACACTTTGTAAAAGACTGTCCTAGAAACAAGGTTAACTCTCATAAGAAGAAGGGAAATAAGAGAAGACATCATGCTCATGCTGCAGAGGATGATGAAACTTCCAAAAAGAGAACCAGATACGAATGTGAAGACTCTTCCAGTGATGAAGAATATGTTTTGATTTTCTCTCTTACGGGAAACATTACTCATGGAAGCAATGATTGGCTTATAGATAGTGGGGCTTCCAAGCGTATGACAGGATTCAAGGAATCCTTTGTGAAAATTTCAAAACGTCAATCACCTCACAAGGTGAAGCTAGGATATGACTACCAGTATCCAATAAAAGGTAGTGGGGAATCCTACTACAAGATAGACTCTGGAAAGTCTATGACAATGAAGGAAGTATTTTTTGTACCAGGACTAAAGAAGAACCTTATCTCCATATCTGCATTAGATGCAAAAGGAATGAGGGTTTCCTTTATAGATGGTCAAGTCATCATGTGGACAAAAGGAAAGACTATCGATGATGTAGCAGTGATTGGAGAACAAGAAGGAGGATTGTCCAAATGAAAGGGCCATCCAGAACAAGCCTTGGTCCATGACATAGTAGATCCAAATGAACTTTGGCATAGAAGGCTTGCACATGTGCATTATAGAGAACTACCACTTGCAATAAAAGTTGTTGAAGGTCTTCCAGAAATTCAAGCAAAACATGATGGGGTTTGTAAAGGATGTGAAAAAGGAAAGAACACAAAGAAGACATTTCCAACTAGCAAGAGAAAAGCAAAAGGAATCTTGGAAATCATCCACTCCAACATATGCAGACCAATGTCACCAAGTTCACTAAGTGGGTATGTATACTATGTTTCTTTTATTGATGAATTTTCTTGGAAGACATGGATTTACTTTATGAAGAACAAAGATGAAGTATTCAACAAGTTCAAGGAATTCAAAGCGTTGATCAAGAACCACACTGAAAAGAAGATCAAGACCTTTCAATCAGATAATGGCAGAGAATTCACATCAAATGTATTCAAAGAGTTATGCAAAGACTCAGGGATTAAGAGGGAATTGTCCACTCCATATAATCCACAACAGAATGGGATTACAGAAAGGAAGAATAGAACTATAATGGAAGCTGCAAGAGCAATGCTTCATGATCAAGATCTTCCTATGCATCTATGGGCAGAAGCTACCAGAACATCGGTGTATGTACAGAACCGTACTCCACACAGAGTACTTGAGAACAAGGCTCTTGAAGAAGTCTTCTCTGGAAAGAAACCAAAAGTCAGCCATCTCAGAATATTCGGTTGTCCAGTATACATTCGCATTCCAAAAAAGAAGAGAAGAAAATAGATCCTTCAGGAAAGAAGGGTATATTTGTGGGATAGTCTGAAAGCTCGAAGGCTTACAGAATATACTTCCCAAGATTCAAGAAGATCAACATCAACAGGGATGTGACATTTTATGAAGATACAGCTTACAAAAAATCTAGAAAGAAACCTACCGAAGAACTCGAAGAAACAAAAGAACCCAGTATTCATGTACAATCGTGAATGAAGAAACTCAAGAAGAAGATCGAGAATTTGAAGAACCCACGGGGAATTCACTTAGTAAACCTCTCACGTAGCACATGCGATCGTGGAATATTAAAGAATACCCTTAATTTCGAGAGATATTGACCCAAACTCTTTTTGTTGAAATCCCCTCCCAATACTTAAAACCTCCCGCCCACCCCTTTTTATACCTCAATCCTTATAAACCACCCTACCCACCCCCACCTTAAACCCCTCATCCCCCTAATACCTGCAATATATTGGTTCATTTTTGATAATTTTAAAACCCACAATATGAACTAAAGTGATAGGATATTGGTCAACAAGTGAATCCCCTGTGGAAGAACCACAAAGACCTGTAGATCCACCTCAGGAGAAGAATTCTCACAAGAGGAAACATGCTTGGGTGCAAGAAGCTATCCAAGGTGTGGAAAGATATGGGGCTCCAGAAGAGAATCACAGAGAAAGAAAGAGGACTAGATCCTTTTCTGAGTATGTAGCATTATTATTTGATTTAATAGATAAAGAACCTTCCAATTATGAAGAAGTGGCAGAATGGAAAGAATGGAAGGATGCTATGATCGAAGAGTATCAATCAATCATGAAGAATGATATTTGGGATGTTGTCCCAAGTCTAGAAGGGAAGTCAGTTGTAACTTCCAAATGGATCTACAAGATCAAGCATGCTGCAGACGGTAGCATAGAAAAATATAAAGAAAGATTTGTTGTTCGTGGTTTCTCCCAAAAAGAAGGAATAGACTATGAATAAACTTTTACACCTATATCCAGATACACTTCCATAATATCAGTACTTGCTCTGGCTGCAGTGATGAAATGGAAGGTACACCAAATGGATGTCAAGACTACTTTCTTGAATGTTGTAGTAGAAGAGGAAGTGTATGTGGAGCAACCACTTGGTTTTGAGACACATGATAGGGAATCTCATGTATGTAGATTGAAGAAAGCCTTGTATGGTTTGGAATAGGCACCCAGGACTTGGTATGGCAGAATTGATATCTTTCTATCCAGTTTGGTCTTTACTAAGAGTAAAGCAGATTCCAACCTTTACTACAAGGTTGAAGATGAAAACCCAGTCATGCTCCTACTGTATGTAGATGATCTGTTTGTAACAGCTATGGATGGTTTGATTGTTGATACAAAGAGGAAGCTTGCTGCCGAGTTCGAAATGAAGGACTTGGGTATGATGCATTATTTTCTAGGCATGGAGGTGTGGCAGAATGCAGATGGGATTTCCCTGGGACAAGAGAAATATACAGTAGAGATCCTGAAGAGGTTTGGGATGATGGACTACAAGGCTATGGCCACACCTATGGAATTGAACCTGAAGCTATTGAGTGATGCTTCATCAAAAGTGGTTGATTCTACGATGTATCGTCATATGATTGGGTCCTTAATGTACTTGATGAACAAGAGACCAGATATTTGCTTTGCTATGAACACCTTGAGCTAGTTCTTGACAGATGTGAGACATGTCCACTTGATTGCTGCAAAGCATATTCTGAGGTACCTGAGGGGTACAGTTGATTATGGGCTCAAGTATGAAGCGAGACAGAAGATTAACCTGGAGGGTTATGTTGATTCAGATTGGGAAGGAAGTGCCATCGATAGGAAGAGCACTTTAGGGTGTTGCTTCAGTATGGGATCATGTGTGATCTCTTGGTTTAGCATGAAGTAATCCTGTGTGTCACTGAGTACAGCTGAAGCAGAGTATGTTGCATATTGTTCAGCTAGTTGCGAGGTAGTATGGCTAAGGAACCTACTGTTTGATTTATTTGATCTCCAGTTGGATGCTACTTGTATACATTGTGACAACTAGAGTTTTGTGAAGTTGTCAGAGAATCTGGTGTTCCATGACAAGTCAAAACATATCGAGATCAAGTATCACTATATCAGGGATATTGTCCAGAGGGGAGTAGTGAAGCTCCAGTATGTTGTGATGGATGAATAGATGGCTGATGTATTGACAAAACAATTAGCCAGAGTGAAGTTTGAGTACTTAAGGGAGAAGCTTGGTGTTATCAAGATTGAGGTCCCTTCCAAGGGGAAGTGATGAGTCCGTGAGCCATTCTGACATGGTGAGAGGATTGGTTCCTTCCATGGTCAGATGTAAGGGATGAGCCATTCTGTCATGGTGATAGGACTAGTTCCTTCCATGTCAGATATGAGTGCTGAGCCATTCTGATATGACTATGGGATTGGTTCCTACATGATCAGATATAAGGGCTATTGCCATTCTTGGAATGGAGGTGCTTGGTCAGTTACCAGGAATAATTGGTTTAGGACTGAGGGCCATTCTGATATGACTATGGGATGTGTTCCTACATGATCAGATGTGAGCGCATGGCCATTCTGATGTGATCGAGGGATGCGTTCCCACTTGATCAGATATAAGGGTTGTTTCCATTCTCTTGGAGAATGGAGGCACCTGGTCAGTTACCAGGAACACTCAACCTTGGGTTGAGATCCCTTCCATCATGGTTGCAGGATGTGTTCCCGCATGGGTGGATGTAAGTGCAGAGCCCTTCCATCTTGGTTGCAGGATGTGTTCCCACATGGGTGGATGTAAGTGTAGAGATATTCCATCATGGTTGCAGGATGTGTTCCCGCATGGGTGGATGCAAGCGCAGAGCTCTTCTAGAATGGTTGCAAGATGTGTTACCACATGGTTGGAAGTGCAGAGCCTTTTTATCATGGTTGTAGGATGTGTTCCCGCATGGCTAAATGTGAGTGTTGGGCCTTTCTGATGTGATTATAAGATTGGTTCCTACATGATCAGATGTGAGTGTTGAACATGCCTTTCTGACATGGTGTTGGATGTGTTCCTCTCATGGTCAGATGTAAGTCCTGGGTGGGCCATTTTGACTTGGTGTTAGATGTAAGCGCTGAAGAAGACCTACATGGAGGCTAGGCCTACAACCAACATGAAAAAGGGTTGGATCTGTAGAACTTCCTGTGACGAGAAGAATCATGAGATAGCACCCGTGATGATCCAGTGATGATGATCCAACAGTGATGATATAGATCGAGTGATGATCCAAATCTAGTGATGATTCCCAGTGATGATCTAGATTGATTGATGATGATCCAGGTCGAGTGATGATCCAGATCGAGTGATGATGATCCAGATCAAGTGATGATCCAGATCTAGTGATGATGATCCAAATAGAGTGATGATCCAGATCCAAAGATGAATATGACTTGAAGATGAAGATGAATTGAAGACAAAGATGACTTGAAGATGCAGATGATGAGATGATCCAGAGAAGAAGACCAGTGATGAAAATTGTGTTGAGAGAATACCTTCCTAGTTAAGAGGGAGTGTTGATGTAATTATAACTTCGGAATGTATTCACTGGTATTTCTTATATATTGTAACCTGATGTTTATTTCGGGATGTACTTGAGTCATGTCATGCCTCTATGTTCCTATCGAGAGGTTCTATAATGTAAACAAGTCATGTCAAGTCATTGTGGGTAACCCTCCTATTGATTAAGGGTTAAATTCCCCACAGTTTTGGGGCTCTAGGGTTATTAGACTCACCTAGTGAAGTTGGCCCTAGTTGGGTTTAGTGAAGTTGGGAATTAGTATAAATAGAGAGCTAGCCTCTCTATTTAACACACACTCACTCACACTCAGTTGTAGTGCATAGTTGAGGAAGAGAAAGACACTCGGGCAAGGAAGAAATAGGTTACTGCTGTCGAGAGATCATCTTACTATTTTGGGGTTTTACTTTTGGTGCTGATTCTATCTTTGAGGAAGCTGTGGGGTTTTCTCCGTTTATGGTTTCCCCAAGGAAAACACTGTGCTCAATGTCTCTTATGTTTGATTGTTGTTCTTGTTGTTCTCTCAGTTAATGATCCTAATGTTATGCTAGCTTAATGTTAAAAATATAACATGAAATTCGCAAGATTGGATGCATAAATGTGCTCCCAGATCAGGATAGATCACCTCCTTTAGTCAAGGAATTGTCAGATCTAGTCAATCCCAAGCTGATGAGACTGATTTCAGTCAAATAAGAGCAAATTCCAATGATTTAGGATTTGGGGTTTTCTCCATTATTTAATTAATTTATCAATTAAATAATCAATATTTGATTTTTAGGTATTTTTGACTTGAGTGATGGACAAATCACTTAAAACATAGAAAAAGTGGGTCTATGGGTTTACATGGTGCTCTTAGCTTGAAAATGAGCACCCCCATGACTAAAAATGATTATTTGGACTACTTTTATTACAAAACAAATTTTTCCAATAGACTATTAAAAAATAACCTAAGTTTTGTGGAAAAATTAAAATTTAAAAAACTTAAAGAATTAAAAAAATTAAAAACCTAGGGGGACTTAGACATGTTCATATGACTCAACCATGATTCCTAGCATGTTTATACATTGACACATAGACTTTAATAACCTCAATAGGCCTAAATGCCAAGCCGATCACCCCAACTTTGGAGGTATTGAGTGAAAAACTCAGAAATTATCAATAATTTATTCAACAATCAATAATAACCAAGGGAAAAAACACATTGGGATGATCAGATTGACAAATAAAGTCTAATATTATGAGTCTTTTATAGACACTATCATGCTAGAACATCTTATTACAACTCCCCCATGGGGTATGAACATGTGATATAGTACAACAAACACTTCCCAGAAGCACTTTCGAAGGTCTTAGGAAGTACGAACAAATCATCTTTGTCTGGTTCACCAGGATCACTTGATAAAAAACCACTAAGTTCAACTTAGGTGGTAAGATTTGGCTCCATCTAGGGACACATGCTCTAATTAATCTTCTGATCAAAGAATAGGATGTGAGAACTCTGGAATCTCTGGGTCGTGCATAGCAATTAAAGTTTGTCATTAATATGTATATAAAATAAATCAACTATAAAAGCATATTAATGTACATAATTAGTCTATGATGTACAAAAAAGCAATATTTTACAAGACTAATATACAAAACAAAAATTTCAAGGTTAGTACTATGGTACAAAACATCTATAATAGAACAATATCTATAAGACAACAATATGATACATAAAATTTAGAAATACATGCAGGGAAAGGTTTAGAAATTGGCCATGAAACGACTGATGCTAATAAAGGCATCAAACCGTCTCAGTGAAGAACATATTGACGAGAAATTCTCCTTCTAGGTCATTTAGATAGAAATAATTTGTTCCTGCTACTTCATCAATGATATATGGCTCCAACCATAAGCTGTCAAACTTTCCATGTTTCCTAGGTTTCTACCGTCGTTTGTCCCAACGCAAGACTATGTCACCTACTTGAAAGGATCTAGGCCAGGTAGATCTATCAAAGGTTCTCTTGACTTTGTCTGAATTTATGATACTTTGGTGAAGTGAATTTCTTCTACTCTCATCTAACTCGATCAACTGGTTGTTTTTGTTCTGAATGGCATCCTGATATGAGCTAAAGGCCTGGAGAAGCTGATACACTGGAAACTTTAAATGGACAGGTAAGGTGACATCTAGGCCATAAACAAGTTCAAAAGGGATCCTTTCAGTTGAACTTTTCTTTGTGATTATATCGGCCCATAATGCAAACTTAATCTTTCTATCCCAAGCCCTTTTATTATCACCCACAGTTTTCTTGATTATGGTTATTAAGTTTTTATTACTTGAATCAGCTAGACCATTTCCTTGGGGATAATAGTTGGATGAATGGGATAGGACAATTCCGTACTTGAAACAAAAGGATGACATCTCGTAGGAAACAAACCACGGGCCATTATCTATGATGATTCTGGCTGGCACACTGAATCTTGTGATAATCGTATCTTCTAAGAAATCCATGACAACAACATTGGTTGCCTTCTTGGTGGGTATCGCCTCTACCCACTTGGTGAAATAATCAGTGGCGGTAAGTATCCAAGAATAACCATTTCTCGAGTTATCCTTGAACTTACTGATGAAATCAAGCCCCCATTGCTGGAAAGGGGATTGGATTACTATTGGGTTTAAAGGAAATGCTTTCATTTGTTGCTTTCTAGTGAATAACTCACACTAGGGGAAAACTCTAACAGACTTGTGCACATTTGAAAATAGGTTCAGCCAATAGTAGACTGCTCTAATTATTTTATGGGTGGTTGTTCTTGCTGCAAAATGTCCACCACAAAATCCTGAATGGAACTCAACCATGAATTTTTTGGACTCAGGTTCATCGTCACATATAAGTATTAAACCATCGAGGTTTCTCCAACCTAAACCATCTTTTGTTAAACAATACTTAGTTTCTTTTAACCTTAATGCTCTTCTTTTATGGCCAAGTAGGTGATCAAGGCATGTAAGGTTACATAGGAAGAAGATGATGTCGGCATACCAAGGGTGCTTCTCTAATCTCTGAAGCTCGTTTGATACACTTTGTTCTGAATCATTGTTCTGGAAGATTATTCCTGAGGCCTTTTCATTTACCTAGGTCAAAATCTTTGTAAGACCTTGTCCCTTAATTAACTTAGTAGGTTTTACCTCTAAATCATACTCTTGAATCTTTGAAACCCACTTATCGGTGATTCCTAGACAATCTTGTTGAGACATGATATCCTTGACAGCTACATGGGGTACATACCCAATGATTTTGGAGTAACCTACATAAGTTCTGAAATGTTTAAGGGACTTGACAAGAGCATAAGCCTGTTTATCCATGGTGGTATACTTCAACTCTCAATGTTGCAAGGCTCTACTCATAAAGGATATAGGTTTTTCTTATTGTTCCTTATTCTTTTGAAGCAAAACACCCACAATGGTGTCCTTCAAGGCAAAGGAAAATATCTAAAATTCCTTGGAATAATTTGGATTGATCAAGACTGGGGACCTAGATATGACATATTTGATAGAATTTAAAGAATATTTCCCTTCATCTTTCAAATAAAACTTAGCATCTTTCTTTAACAACTTTTGTAGAGGCTTCATTAATTCTACTAAATTTGGGATGAATCTCCTTATGAAATTGATCTGACCATTGAAAGACTGGAGAGCTTTAAGATTCTGAGGCAAGGGGACTTTCTTAATGGCTTCAACTCTCTCAGGATCAAATTTGACACCATCCTTAGAAATTATGTGTCTCAACAACTTGCCTTCACCAACCCCAAAGATTGACTTGGCGGGGTTCAAGGAAATACCATATTTCCGACATCTTACGAAAACCTGCCTAAGATGACTTATCTGGTCAGATCTTTCTTTTGAGAAAACAGTTAAGTCATCTTGATATATTTTGATTATTTTTCCTATAATTTCTTTGAAGGAAAAATAGATGGCTCTTTGAAAGGTGGCACCAGCATTTAATAAACCAAAACGCATTCTTAAAAATTTATAGGTGCCCCAAGGTGTGGTGAATGTAGTCTTATGTTGATCCTCTTTATTTACCAACACCTGGCTATGACAGGAAAATCCATCCAACATGGACATAATTCCTGATCATGTTACTCTTTGAAGCAATGTTTCCATGTCGGGAAATGGTTAATTATCTTTAAGGCATGATGTATTCATAATTCTGAAATCTATACATATTATAATTGACCCATTCTTCTCTCTGACAACAACTAAGTTGGAGCACCATGATGAATGTCTTGTAGGTGCTATGATCCCTACTACCAACATATTCAGAATTTCCTTTTGCACAATGGGGGGAAACTTAGGATTTATTCGCCTAAGTTTTTGTCAGAAAGGCTTGACCTCCTTAGCCTCTTCTGTAAGGGTGTTGCAACTGCAACTGTTTTCCCAATTTTTTAAAATTTTGGACCCTCCTTGTCGATTTTATCTTGCCTGGATTTACTTGGTTTCCTGAACTCGGTTGTTCCTTTGCTAAAATTTTGAATTTTTGAGTTTGATTCGAGCCAAACTGTTTTCTTTCATTTTGGAGGTTGAATGATCTAAAAATCCTTTGTCTAGCTATTTTTTTTTACTTTGGAAACTTCAAGTTTTGATTTGTAAATGTTTTCATTTATCGCTATCGAAAGTCTTTTAAACAATGAATCGGGGCTGTAGTTCTCTACGCAGCCGGCGTTGGGGAAGCTAAATGATGAATGTTCTGACGAATAGCCCTTATCTTTTCTGATGCCATGGTTTTATTGTTTTAACTTTCTCTTTTCTTTGCGATATTGGACAGGTTTTTGACTATTGATCGAAGGGCTAGTCCTTTGCGTCGCTGACATGGCGGCAGCATTGAGCTCACCATCGCTGATACTTAGTCATTAAAACTTCCGATCACTTCAGTTTTCATTTGGAAGCAGAATCCATAGTCTGATTTTTTCTCGCCATTGCGACTGCTTAGTGCACTATCTCGTTGATGCATTAGTCCTTCCGCTCGTTGATGCCGACCTTTAGCACTTAGCGGTTTCAATCACCGACAATTTTGTGATTTGGAAGCCGTAGTTGGTCTATATTTTGTCATTGTGACTGTTTAGTTGGTTTATCTACCGATGCTTTTCTATCTAGTTCCCCATTGCTCCGATCTCCGACAATTTTCTATTGTCGCAGAAGCCTTAGTCTACATGACTTTCGTCATTGCGGCTTTTTAGTGAACTAACCTGCCGATTCATTAGTGGTTTCGATATATGACGCTTAACTATCGGTGGGTTTTTAATCTTTGGAATCGTCGACACTATGGAGATGTTAAATATTATAGCCCCGACACTTAGCATTAAAGGTCTATGACGATGATTGACATAATAGTCTCGCGGGACCTGTAGTCTTTTCGTTGTCCGCCATTGCGGCTATGAATATGACTATTCTTCCATAGTATTTAGTTATTTCGATCGTCGATGGTTTTCATTTGATCATGGAAGCCATAGTTTATATGTCTTCCACCGTTACGGCTCCTTAGCAAACTAATTGTCCGATGCTTAGTTTTCAAAATTGCCGATAGGGTATTCCCATTGTTTTCATAGGCGACGGAGGTTTTTGTTTTTGGTCGAGTCGGGTTTTCTCCGAGATGAAGAGCACATGTTAGGGTTTGGATTTGGCGGTTACATTGTTATGATTCATGCTTTAAATATCTCGAGTTAGTTGAGATGTGGCCTGGATTGATGTAAAGAGTCTTTTTATTGAGCTTGTGATTTTAGTTTGGACAATGGATTTAGCAGATTTCAAGACACAAACTTGCAGGATTTCTTTGTTTTGTCATTTTTTTCATGCATTAACACTGTATATAGTTTATTTTATAGAATGCATACCGAGAAGGTAAATGGACTGATACAGTTTTGGTTATTCATGATAGGGTGATTGCTGAGATATGTCTAGAAGACAAAGTAGAAGACAGAAGGCAGCAAGAAATAAAGAGAAAGAAAATGAAGAAAGAGAAAAATAAAGTAAGGGTCTAAGATCTCAATAGATTGATAGCAGTAGAGGCCCAGGCTTGGGAAAATTTCATTAGCAACCAAGCTGGTCTCTCTTTATAAAAGTGCTATTAAATTTTAATTTAATGTAACATATTGTACAACACTCACTAAAAGACAAATTTGTGAGATTAAACGGTCCGAGGGGGATCCTAAAGGTCACAAGGGGCAACCCAAAGGTTTTGCTGTTTTGTATAAATATAGGAGAGTTAGATGTAATAAAGGACTTTTTCCCGGATAGATTTGTGAGAGTATGTTGTAAGAAGAACTATTTCCTTTTGCAATAAAGAAATTACAAGTTTCTTGTAGGAGAAAGCTTGGTGGAAGGTTTCAAATGCTGTGCTATGAATTTGTTGAATGTGAACTATTTAATTTTCACTTGTTGTCCATTAACTATGATATCGTTATAAATCTTTGAACCTATGTTCTTGTTATGAATGCGCTCTAGTTTATTCTATGAAATTTCCACTATGAGTAATGAAGGTTTTTCATAAACAATGAGCTATCTTATTGTTCATATATCTATTAATGTTCATGTGTTTTGAATTAAATAATAGCTATCTGTGATTTTTCTTAATGCATGCGCATAAATACATTACTGATTGATAAATGATAATATTGCTCCCTAGGGATAAGTTAGATAGTTAGTTTTAGTTTCTTGCTGTGTGTGATTTAGATGCGAGTGAGTTAAGATGAGAGGTAAGAACCTGCGCATCACATTGTGACCGCTCCTCATATTCTCTATCAATCTACATTCTTAGATAGGCACTTGCATATCATGCTTAAATTCAAAAAACTAAAATATACATGGTGGACCAGGCCGTAACTGGTAAAACCTTTTATTTTTGTTACTTGACCTATGGTAGCTAGACTGTAAACCGGATAGATTCCCCATACCAAACATTAAAGGGCTAGTTGGGATCGTTTATTGGGGAGAATCCCTAACTATTGTTACCTGTGAATTTCTAGGCATCAATAGTTTTTGGTGCCAAAAGGAGGGAAGCCAGTGCATGGCTGGCTGAGGAAACCCATTTCGTTGAAACTATTCCATTGGTAACAGTTTTTAGAGCAGTTTGTTTCCCAATCCAATTCCAGAAGAAAAGGGTAAAGAGAATCCGTATTCAGTCGATATTGAAGTAGTCAATGATCTAAGAAGATTTACTATGGCTTATGTGAATAATATTGGAGGATTACCGATTATCCCTGCCTTACCCATAAGAGAATATCGGAAGAAAGACCGTCCTATATTGGACGACGCAATGTTGGTTGAAGATTTTGAAGAATTGTTAGAAACATCCTTACAGAAAGTTGTTCAACCTATGAATCAGTTGGACCTAGATACACCTTATTGTTCACATATTCATACCCCTATTCATTCACCACCTCACTCTCCACTTAAAATCATGGCAAATGTAAACGCAAATCAGCCACCTAACCCACCAAATCCACCACCTGCTTGGAGGGCTAGATCACCATTAAACCTAGCACCTCCTTTACATTACTTACTTCAATATTTTGAGAAAATGTTGCCTAAGTTTGACCCAAGTGAAAAGATTTTGGTAGATGATCATTTGCATAGCTTTTACTTGGATATAGAAGGACTACGGGCTAGAGAACATGAAGATGTAGTTTGCAGATTGTTCCCTCATACCCTGAAAGGAGCAGCAGCCTTATGGTATTTTGATCTACCTACAAAATCAATCACAGACTAGGATGCATTTGAAAGAATATTTAGAAGTAAATATACAGTCCAAAAAACTCATGCAGCTCTGATGAAAGGGTTATGTGCTTTAAAGAAAGAAAGAAAGGAAAAAGTGAATAGTTTCACTCAAAGGTTTATTGCTTATCTAAATAATTTTTTTGAAACTGATAAACCATGTGATAAATTTCTGAGTGAATACTATACTTCATCTCTAGGGCCTAAATTGGCCATGTTTTCCAAGATGTTAGTCAAACCTACATTGTCAGAAACTTACGAAGAAGCTGAGAGTGTAGAAGCTGAAAAAGAGAGCATAGAAGATTATCCTAAGCAGTCGGGAGAAATTTTTTTTGGTAAGGAAGTGTTGTTACTGATGAAGCCTAAGGATGAGCAATCACATGAATTTGAATGGATGGTGAAGATGATCCAGAAGCTATCCAACAGAATAATAGATTTGGAAAAAGAAAAGGAGGCTCATACAGCATACAAGCCTTACTATAAAGAGAGAGAAGACAACAATCAATCTAAACCTCCTCCACACAGTCCTGCATCAATGAATTTAACTAAGGTAGGTATGGATAATTTTTGCACCTTTAATCAGCAACCTCATTCTAAGAAAAATTTTCCCTAATAGATAAATTCGATGACATTAGTAATTAATCAGCTATTTGACTCCAAACTAATAGAAGCTGATAATCAACCCACTAAAAAACAAGAAGAGGATGCTTTAGTTTTATGGGATTGTGTCTCACTTTTTGTTACAGAAGAGGAAGGTTCACTGAAACAGAAAAAAACATTAGAAACAAATGTGAGAACAAGAAGTCAAGACAATTCAATTCTTCCAAAAATTAAGAGACTTCAAGACAATGTAAAGAAAATTCAAAAGAGCACCACGGCTGATAAAATACCTGAATTCAACATTATGAGTCAAAATCCAAAGAAAATCAACATGCATGTTAAGCCCGTTGAAGAAAAGACTGATAATGTAAAAAAGAATCTCGAAGAACATAAAATGGAGCATAATATTGTGGTAGATATTAAAAGGGATAAGGAAAATATCTCATTGTTTTAAATGTGTAATGTTTCTCAGCAGAAACAAAAATTGTTAAAAGCACTTGAACTACCAGCAAAAAAGCTTCCCACTGACAACCAACTTGAAGAAGAAGAAATTGGTGAAGCAAGTGTGGGAGGTAAGTCTAAATACAAAACCCCACCATTTCTCCTAACTTTGGAAATTTTCAACCATAATGCGCACAACTGTTTAGTAGAATCAGGGGCATCAGTCAATGTTATGCCACTTTTAGTCTGCAAGAAGATAAATGGACAACCTAAACAATCTACCTGGCAGGTTATTCAGTTAGACAAAACAGCCGTGAAGGTAATTGGGGAAATGGAGGATGTTGTGATTCGATTATCTTCAAACGAAAAGGTATGTCAGTTCATCAATATTGTAGTAGTAGACATACCTGAGGCTTATGGACTTGTTTTGAGTCGGGATTGGTCAGCAAAGCTAAATGGATATTTTGCATCAGACTGGTCACATCTGTGGTTGCCTCATAAGGGAAGTCCAAATCAGATAAAAATATTAAGAGAGCCCCACATGAAGCACAATGTTACTCAATTGGAAGAAAAAAATGAACCAGTGAATTCTGTATTGGGAAATTATCTAATTGAGCTAGAACCAGGAAACTACAAAGCAAAAGAAGCTAGCAATACACCAAACACCTAGCCCTATCTCCTTCAATTTTCATGGGCTGATGAGATTGATTGTAAAATAGTAGATGTAGTTTTTGATAATGGGTAGGCCTTTTTCAATTTGCAGTCAAGCCTAGCCCCTCAACTTACAAGTTGCCAGATTTATAGGGGTGGGTAGAGAACTGACCAGTTAGTGGTTTAGATCTCAAACTTTATTTTTCTTGGTTTTTTATTTCTTGATTATCTTGTACATAAATAAACTGATTTGGTTGTTTATTTTTTATTTATTTCTATTTGTTTAAAAGGGATAAGGAAAATATATCACTGTTTGAAATGTGTAATGTGCCTCAGTAAAAAGAAGAATTGTTAAAAGCACTTGAAGTACCAGAAAAAAAGCTTCCCACTGACAACCAACTTGAAGAAGAAATTGGTGAAGCAAGTGTGGGAGGAAAGTCTAAATACAGAACCCCACAATTTCTCCTAACTTTTGAAATTTTCAACCATAACGTGCACAACTGTTTAGTAGACTCAGGGGAATCAATCAATGTTATGCCACTTTTAGTCTGCAAGACGATAAATGGACAACCTAAACCATCTACCTGGAAGGTTATTCAGTTAGAAAGAATAGCTGTGAAGGTAATTGGGGAAATGGAGGATGTTCTGATTCGATTATCTTCAAATGAAAAGGTATGCCAGTTCATCGATATTGTAGTAGCAGACATACCTGAGGCTTATGGACTTGTTTTGAGTCGGGATTGGTCAGCAAAGCTAAATGGATATTTTGCATCACACTGGTCACATCTGTGGTTTCCTCATAAGGGAATTCCAAATTAGATAAAAATATTAAGAGAGCCCCACATGAAGCACATTGTTACTCAATTGGAAGAAAAAAATGAACCAGTGAATTCTGTATTGGGAAATTATCTAATTGATCTAGAACTGCGAAACTACCAAGAAAAACAAGCTAGTAGTACACCAGAAACCCATCCCGATCTCCTTCGATTTTCATGGGCCGATGAGATTGATTGTAAAATAGAAGATGTAGTTTTTTATAATGGGTAGGGCTTTTTCAATTTGTAGTCAAGCCTAGCCCCTCAACTTACAAGCTGCCAGATTTACAGGGGTGGGTAGAGAACTGACCAGTTAGTGGTTTAGATCTCAAACTTTATTTTTCTTGGTTTTTTATTTCTTGATTATCTTGTACATAAATAAACTGATTTGGTTGTTTATTTTTTTTTATTTCTGTCTGTTTTAGTTTGATTTTGATTGATTTCAATAAAACAAGCAAAATTTTGGTTGCATGGAGAACATCAAAATTCTGGATTAAATAAAATCCTTGATTATAAGACTGTGTATTATTGATTTATCTGAAATAATTCTTCTAGTTTAGTATTTTTCCTAAATGGCTATGAACACATTGAAGTCCTACTTAATCCTTGTAAAATAACTCAGGATCAAAAGGTCTAGAATACTATTTCGAGGCTCCATCCATCTCACATTTAAAAATGTCTTAGGGGGTGACAGCAAAAGACCCATGGAAAGGAAGCAGGGTAAACAGTATATTATATATAAATGATCCCATGCCAAGAATTGAAATCCAAAAGGCAAATAAAAGTTAAAAAATCTCCTAAGAAATCAATATGTATCAAAACAAAGTACTGAACCATATGAGTATATAATTTCCAAAGTTCTTCTCCGTCCGTGAGCTAAAAATCAATACATCCCTCACACAAAAGGACACTATGGATAGAGGAGCCTGAATAAAAAATTCAGAAAGAAAGGAATGCAAAAGGACTCAAAAAGGACAAAAACGTCCAAAAGAACAAAAGTGAAAAATGGCATGGGAATGAGGAACAAATGAATATTTTTGTTTACCATATGTTACAATCCTGTGGTTTCCAAGCTGGAAGCTACCCAAAGACAGAGGTAAAAAATGAAACTCATATTCCTGGCCTCAGAAGAGTTATCTTGACATTGAAATCTTGGTTTCCATTTTCCTAAATTGGACTATCATCAAGGATTAAAAGTACATACATTTGCCATTTGGGAAATCAGACATCTAGAAGAATTCAACATGTTGGTTTTATTGTCAAAACAGTCTGTTGCTCAAAGAAGAAGTTTTCTAGAGATTTGGGTTCACCAGGTAGTTGCCAATTGTTGCAGCTGCAACTATTTTCCCAAATTTTTTAAAATTTTGGACCCTCCTTTTCGATTTTATATTGCATGGATTTACTTGGTTTCCTGCACTCGGTTGTTACTCTATTACAATTTTGAATTTTTAAGTTTGATTCGAGGTAAACTATTTTCTTTCATTTTGGAGGTTGAATGATCTAAAAAGCCTTTGTCTAGCTAATGTTTTTTTACTTTGGAAACTTCAAGTTTTGATTTCTAAATGTTTTTATTTATCACCATCGAAAGTCTTTTGAACAGTGAATAGAGGCCATAGTTCTCTATGCAGCCACCATTGCAGAAGCTAAACAATGAATGTTCTGACAGATAGCCCTTATCTTTTCCAATGTCATGGTTTTATTGTTTTAACTTTCTCTTTTCTTTGCACTATTGGAAGGGTTTTGTACTATTGATCAGAGGGCTATTCCTTTGTGTCGCCGACATGGTGGTGGCGTTGAGCTCACCATCGCCGATACTTAGTCATTAAAACTTCTGATCGCCGCAATTTTCATTTGAAAGAAGAAGCCATTGTCTATTTTTTTCCCACCATTGCGGCTACATAGTACACTATCCCGCCGATGCATTAGTCCTTCCGCTCGTCGATGCTGACCTTTATCACTTAGCAGTGCTGATCTCCTACAGTTTTGTGATTCAGAAGCCGTAGTTGGTCTGTCTTCCATCATTGCAGCTATTTAGTTGGTCTATTTGCTGATGCTTTTCTAGCTAGTTCCCCATTGCTCCGATCACTGACAATTTTTTATTGTCACGGAAGCCTTAGTCTATATGAATTTTGTCATTGTGGCTTTTTAGTGAACTAACCTTCCAATTCATTAGTGGTTCTTATCTCTGACGCTTAAATATCGATGGGTTTTTAGTCGTTGGCATCGCGAACCTATGTTGAGATCGTTCTAACTCTTTGAACCTATGTTCTTCTTATGATTGCGCTCTAGTTTATTCTATGAAATTTTCACTATGAGTAATGAAGGTTTTTCATAAACAATGAGCTGTGTTGATGTTCATATATCTATTAATGTTCATGTGTTTTGAATTAAATAACAACTATCAATGATTTTTCTTAATGCATGCACATAAATACATTACTCAATGATACATGATAATCTTGCTCCCTAGGGATAGGTTAGATAGTTAGTTTTAGTTTCTTGTTGTGTGTGATTTAGATGCGAGTGAATTAAGATGAGAGGTAAGAACCTGTGCATCAGGTTGTGATTGCTCTTCGTATTCTCTATCAACCTACATTCTTAGATAGGAACTTGCATATCATGCTTAAATTCAGAAAACTAAAATATACATGGTGGACTGGGCTGTAACTGGTAAAACCTTTTATTTTTGTTACTTCACCAATGGTAGCCGGACCATAAACTGGATGGATTACCCATACCAAAGAGTAATGGGATATTTGGGAACATTTACTGGGGAGAATCCCTAGTTGTTGTTACCTGCGAATTTCTAGTCATCAATAGTTTTTGGATATAGAAGGAGGGTAGCCAGTGCATGGTTGGCCGAGGAAACCCATTCCCTATAAACTATTCCACCGGTAATAGTTATGAGAGCAGTTTGTTTCCCAATCCAATTTCAGAAGAAAAGGGTACAGATCATCTGTATTCAGTCGATAATGAAGTAGTAAATTATCTGAGAAGATTTACTAGGGATTATGTGAAGAAGATTGGAGGATTATCGATTATCCTTGCCTTACCCAGAAGAGAATATCAGAAGAAAGACCGTCCTATATTGGAAGACGCAGTGTTGGTTGAAGATTTTGAAGAACTGGTAGAAACAACCTTATAGGAAGTTGTTCGACCTTTGAATTAGTTGGACCCATATACACCTTATTGTTTACCTGTTCATACCCCTATTCATTCACCACCTCACTCTCCACTTGAAATCATGGCAAATGTAAACGCATATCAGCCACCTAACCCACCAAATCCACCACCTGCTTGGAGGGCTAGATGACCATTAAACCTAGCACCTCCTCAAGATTTTGAGAAACTGTTGCCTAAGTTTGACCCAAGTGAAAATATTTTGGTAAATGATCATTTGCAAAGCTTTTACTTGGCTATAGAAGGACTACGGGCTGGAGAACACGAAGATGTACTCTACAAATTGTTCCCTCATATCCTGAAAGGAGCAGCAGCCTCATGGTATTTTGCTATGTCTGCAAACTCAATCATAGACTGGGATACATTTGAAAGAATATTTAGAAGTAAATATGCAGTCCAAAAAACTCATGTAGCTCTGATGAAAGAGTTATGCGCTTTAAAGAAAGAAAGAAAGGAAAAAGTGCATAGTTTCAATCAAAGGTTTGCTGCTTATCTAAAGAATTTTTCTGCAACTGATAGACCATCTAATAAAGTTCTGAGTGAATACTATACTTCAGCTCTAGGGCCTGAATTGGCCATGTTTTCCAAGATGTCAGTCAAACCTACATTGTCAGAAAATTATGAAGAAGCTGAGAGGGTAGAAGCTGAAAAAGAGAGCATAGAAGATTATCTTGAGCAGTCGGGATAAAAAACTTTTGGTGAGAAAGCATAGTTACTGATGAATCCTAAGCATGAGAAATCACATGACTTTGAAGGGATGGTGAAGATGATGTAGAATCTATCCAACAAAATAATAGATTTGGACAAAGAAAAGGGTGCTCATAAAGCATACAAGCCTTACTATAAAGAGAGAGAATATAATAATCAATCTAAACCTCCTCCACATAGTCCCACATCAATGAATTTAACTGATGTAGGTATGGATAATTTTTGCACCTTTCATCAGCAGTGTCATTCTGAGAAAAATTGTCCCCAATGGATAAATTCGATGACATTAGTAATGAATCAGCTATTGGACTTCAAACTAACAGAAGATGATAATCAACCCACTAAAAAACAAGAAGAGGATGCTATAGTTTTATGGGAATGTGTCTCACTTTTTGATATAGAAGCGGAAGGTTCACTGAAACAGAAAAAAAAACATTAGAAACAAATGTGACAACAGGAAGTCAAGACAATTCAACGCTTCCAAAAATTAAGAGACTTCAAGACAATGTAAAAAAATTCAGAAGAGCACCACAGTTGACAAAATACCTGAATTCAGCATTAAGAGTGAAAATCCAAAGAAAATCAACATGCCTGTTAAGCCCGTTGAAGAAAAGATTGATAATGTAGAAAATAATCTCGAAGAACATAAGATGGAGTATAATATTGTGGAAGATATTAAAAGGGCTAAGGAAAAGATATAATTGTTTGAAATGTGTAATGTGCCTCAGCAGAAAGAAAAATTGTTAAAAGCACTTGAAGTACCAGAAAAAAAGCTTCCCACTGACAACCAACCTGAAGAAGAAGAAATTGGTGAAGCAAGTGTGGGAGGAAAGTCTAAATACAGAACCCCACAATTTCTCCTAACTTTTGAAATTTTCAACCATAACGTGCACAACTGTTTAGTAGACTCAGGGGAATCAATCAATGTTATGCCACTTTTAGTCTGCAAGACGATAAATGGACAACCTAAACCATCTACCTGGAAGGTTATTCAGTTAGACAGAATAGCTGTGAAGGTAATTGGGGAAATGGAGGATGTTCTGATTCGATTATCTTCAAATGAAAAGGTATGCCAGTTCATCGATATTGTAGTAGCAGACATACCTGAGGCTTATGGACTTGTTTTGAGTCGGGATTGGTCAACAAAGCTAAATGGATATTTTGCATCACACTGGTCACATCTGTGGTTTCCTCATAAGGGAAGTACAAATTAGATAAAAATATTAAGAGAGCCCCACATGAAGCACATTGTTACTCAATTGGAAGAAAAAAATGAACCAGTGAATTATGTATTAGGAAATTATCTAATTGAGCTAGAACTGGGAAACTACCAAGCAAAAGAAGCTAGTAGTGCACCAGACACCCAGCCCGATCTCCTTCGATTTTCACGGGCCGATGAGATTGATTGTAAAATAGAAGATGTAGTTTTTTATAATGGGTAGTCCTTTTTCAATTTTCAGTCAAGCCTAGCCCCTCAACTTACAAGCTGCCAGATTTACAGCGGTGGGCAGAGAACTGACCAGTTAGTGGTTTAGTTCTCAAACTTTATTTTTCTTGGTTTTTTATTTCTTGATTATATTGTACATAAATAAACTAGTTTGGTTGTTTATTTTTTATTTATTTATGTTTGTTTTAATTTGATTTTGATTGATTTTAATAAAAGAAGCAAAATTTTGGTTGCATAGAGAACATCAGAATTCTGGATTAACTAAAATCCTTGATTTTAATACCTTGTATTATTGATTTATTTGAAATAATTCTTCTAGTTTAGTAGTTTTCCTAAATGGCTATGAACACATTGAATTCATACTTAATCCTTGTAAAATAACTCATGATCAAAAGGTCTTGAATACTATTTCGAGGCTCCAACCTTCTCACATTTAAAATTGTCTTAGGGGGTGACAGCAAAAGACCCATGGAAAAGAAGCAGGGTAAACAATATATTATATATAAATGATCCCATGCCAAGAATTGAAAGCCAAAATGCAAATAAAAGTCAAAAAATCTCCTAAGAAAGCAATATGTATCAAAACAAAGTACTGAACCATATGAGTACATAATTGCCAAATTTCTTCTCTGTCCGTGAGCTGAAAATCAATACATCCCTCACACAAAAGGACACTATGGATAGAGGAGCCTGAATAAAAAATTCAGAAAGAAAGGCATGTAGGAGGACTCAAAAAGGACAAAAAAGTCCAAAAGAACAACAGTGCAAAATGGCAGGGGAATGAGGAACAAATGAATATTTTTGTTTACCATATATTACAATCCCGTGGTGTCCAAGCTGGAAGCTACCCGAAGACAGAGGTAAAAAATGAAACTCATATTATTGGCCTCAAAAGAGTTATCTTGAATTTGAAATCTTGGTTTCCATTTTCCTAAATTGGACTATCATCAATTATTAAAAGTACACACATTTTCCATTTGGGAAATTAGACATCTAGAAGAATCCAACATGTTGGTTTTATTGTCAAAACAGCCTATTGCTCAAAGAAGAAGTTTTCCAGAGATCCGGGTTCACCAAATAGTCGCCAATTGTTGCAGCTGCAACTGTTTTCCCAATTTTTTTAAAAGTTTGGACCCTCCTTGTCGATTTTATCTTGCCTAGATTTATTTGGTTTCCTGAACTTGGTTTTTCCTCTGCTACAATTTTGAATTTTTGTGTTTGATTTGAGGGAAACTATTTTCTTTCATTTCCGAGGTTGAATGATCTAAAAATCCTTTGTCTAGCTAATGTGTTTTGACTTTGGAAAATTCAAGTTTTGATTTGTAAATGTTTTCATTTATCATTGTCAAAAGTCTTTTGAACAGTGAATCAGGGCTGTAGTTCTCTACACAACCGCCGTTGCGGAAGCTAAACGATGAATGTTTCGACAGATAGCCCTTATCTTTTCCAATGTCATGGTTTTATTGTTTTAACTTTCTCTTTTCTTTGCGCTATCGGAAGGGTTTTTGAATATTGATCAGAGGGATAGTCCTTTGCGTCGCCAACATAGCGGTGGTGTTGAGCTCACCATCGTTGATACTTAGTCATTAAAACTTTCAATCGCCGTAGTTTTCATTTGAAAGTAGAAGCCATAGTCTAATTTTTTCCTGCCATTGCTGCTATGTAGTACACTATCCCACTGATGCATTAGTCCTTCCGCTCGCTGATGCTGACCTTTAGCACTTAGCGGTTTCGATCGTCGACAGTTTTGTGATTCAAAAGCCATAGTTGGTATATCTTCCATCGTTGCGGCTGTTTAGTTGGTTTATCTGCCGATGCTTTTCTAGCTAGTTCCCCGTTGCTCCGACCGCAGATGATTTTCTACTGTCGCAGAAGCCTTAGTCTATATGACTTTCGTCATTGCATCTTTTTAGTGAACTAACCTGCCAATTCATTAGTGGTTCCAATCTCTGATTCTTAACTATCAGCGAGGTTTTATTTGTTGACATCGTCGACACTACAGAGATGTTAAAGACTATAGCCCCGACACTTGGTGTTAAAGGTCTCTGATGCTGATTGACTTAATAGTCTCGCGGGACCCGTAGTCGGTTCACTTTTTTTCTGTTGCGGCTATGAATAGGACTATTCTTCCATAGTCTTTAGTTCTTTCGATCACCGATGGTTTTCATTTGATCGCGGAAGTAGTAGTTTGTATGTCTTCCATGGTTGCGGCTCCTTATCAAAGTAATTGTCTGATTCTTAGTGTTTAAAATTGCGGATAGGGTCTTCTCGTTGTTTTCATAGGTGACGAAGGTTTCTGTTTTTGGTCAAGTCGAGTTTTCTCCGAGATGAAGAGCACATGTTAGGGTTCAGATTTGGTGGTTACATTGTTATGATTCATGCTTTCATGATTTTTTGTTAGTCCAGATGTGGCCTGGATTGATGTAAAGAGTCTTTCTATTGAGCTTGTGATTTTAGTTTGGACAATGGATTTAGCGGATTTCTAGACACAAACTCACAGTATTTCTTTGTTTTGTCATTTTTTTCATGCATTAACACTGTATATAGTTTATTTTACATAATGCATACGGAGAAGGTAAATGGACTGATATAGTTTTGGTTATTCATGACAGGGTGATTGCTGAGATATGTCTTGAAGACAAAGCAGAAGAAAGAAGACAGCAAGGAATAAAGAGAAAGAAAATGAAGAAGCAAAGATGAAGAAAGAGAAGAAGAAAGTAAGGGTCTAAGATCTCAACAGATCGATAGCAGCAGAGGCCCAGGCTTGGGAAAAGCTCATCAGCAAGTAAGCTGGTCTCTCTTTATAAAAGTACTATTAAATTTTAATTGAATATAACGTATTGTACAACACTCACTAAAAGACAAATTTGTGAGATTAAACGGTCACAGGGGGAGCCCAAAGGTCACAATGGGCAGCCCAAAGGTTTTGTTGTTTTGTATAAATATAGGAGAGTTAGATGTAATAAAGAACTTTTTCCTAGATATATTTGTGAGAGTATGTTGTAAGAAGAACTATTTTCTTTTGCAATAAATAAATTACAACTTTCCTGTTGGAGAAAGCTTGGTGGAAGGTTTCAAATGCTGTGCTATGGATTTGTTGAACGTAAAGTATTTCGTTTTCAGCTATTTTCCATTAACTGTGAGATTGTTCTAACTCTTTGAACCTATGTTCTTGTTATGAATGCGCTCTAGTTTATTCTATGAAATTTACACTATGAGTAATGAAGGTTTTTCATAAACAATGACCTATCTTGTTGTTCATATATCTATTAATATTCATGTGTTTTTAATTAAATAACAGCTATCTGTGATTTTTCTTAATGCATGCGCATAAATACATTACTCATTAATAAATGATAATCTTGCTCCCTAGGGATAGGTTAGATAGTTAGTTTTAGTTTCTTTTTGTGTGTGATTTAGATGCGAGTGAGTTAAGACGAGAGGTAAGAACCTGTCCATCACATTGTGACCGCTCCTTGTATTCTCGACCAATCTGCATTCTTAGATAGGCACTTGCATATCATGCTTAAATTCAAAAAACTAAAATATACACGGTGTACCGGGCCATAACCGGTAAAACCTTTTATTTTTATTACTTGACCTACGGTAGCCAGACCATAAACCGGACAGATTCCCCATACCAAATAGTAACGGGCTAGTCTGAAACGTTTACTGGGGAGAATCCCTAACTGTTGTTACCTGCGAATTTCCAGGCATCAACAGAGGGGAATAGTGTGTTGAAACACATCTTACCGATAGGATTTAAGTTCATCATAACTAAAGGCCAACACATCTCTATATTATTTGAATAAGTTGATCAAATTGTTCCTTTCCTTTTCTGAAGTACCTTTTCCAATTTTTATTAACTTGCGGGTCTTTGTTAGTTCCTATGTTTATTTGCATATAGTTCCCAATTTTTATTACTTCTTTTTTGTTTTTATGATGATCCTATAGATCAAATAGATTTTCAAAATCTATAATGCTACTCGGGATGTGATTCCTTTCATTATCTTCGCATTCCTGATACTCTTTACCCTCTTGCTGATAACTGATCTTGCAACCTTTAAACTCTTGGAGATTATGGATGAATCTCAAGAGTTTCTCATCATCTTGAAACACCTGCCAGTGATCTACATTATCTGGAATTGAAGGCCTGAAGTTAATTTCCATTTTCCATTCCCACTAATCATTCATCTGATGGCTGGTGGGTGGATGCTACTATTGCCAACTTATCTGCTAAACAATTCATTTCTCTAGGGACCTTTTGAATGTTAAGTGCATCAAACCATTCCATGGTGTCCCATATGGAATTTATATAATTCCTTAGTCTGTCATTTTTGCACTGATACCGATTCTTAATATGGAGGACAACTAAGTCTAAATCACCTTTTATGTTCAACATATTTATCCCCATATCTTTAGCAGTTTCTAACCCTAGAAGCAATGCCTCATACTTAGCTACATTGTTTGATGCTTCAAACTCCAATTTGAAAGAAAATTTGTAGATTTTATTTGAAGGAGAAATGATCGCAATGCCCACACCCTTTTTGGATTTGGAATAAGCCTTCTCAAAGTAAATTTGCCAAACTTCATCTATCTTTTCATCTTTAACGTTTTCCTTAATAAGGGCCATGAAATTTCACAAGATAGCATAGTTTCCAAATTTATCAGTGAAATGAACAAATTCATTTCCAGGTTTCTTAGGGTTTTCTACATGTTGTTTCCTTAACTTCTCTCTATGGAGTATCACCCTAGTGTTTTCTGATGTAGGTATAGTACCATATGTCCAATCCATTTGAATGTTCCCATGAAGAGTTGCAGCCCACTTTCTGGATAGCAACATACCCCAATTATCTGGAACATATATCACTAACACATCCATCGACATTTTGATGTCAGGATACTTGGCCAACTTAACCTGTAGATTTATGATTATCCCTACCACTTCAACTTCTCTTGCATCCATTGCACAAACATTGTGGTAGGGTCAGGTGACCCTTAGATTTAGTTGTTCCATTACTTTTCTTGTCATGCCATTTGATGATGCACCTGAATTTAAGATGCAGTTATGAAGGAGAAGGTTATCAAATAAGAGAGAGACATAAAAAGGCAGGTGGTCTTTTCTTCTAGGATCAACACCGTTGAAGACTATAGGCTTATCCATAGGTTGAATATGGTTGGCTTCAAATATAGCCTTATTAGTAGGGAGAGGATCCTCTTCGACAATATTATCAGTTTTATTTTGACTATCCTCTATGGATTTAAACAACTTTTTCTTTTGACCAGGAATTTTAAGGACTTCAGTTGCATAAACAGACATATTAGCATTACTTATCCATTCTCCCATGTCAATATTTGATTCAGGGATAAAAGGAGGATCTAGGAGAGGAAGAGTGGTTACATTTGGCTTGTACTGTTTAGATTGTGATGGCTTCTCCTTCCTTCGATAAAATACACCCTTGAATCTAGCCTCCTTCGTTTCCTGAATTGTTTTTGGAGAAGGCATTGCACCATAGAAGTTGGAAAGGAGATCCTTCTCATAACTGTAATATGTGGCTTGCTTTCAATGTTGGTTTGACAAAGGGTAGGTTTGGCCTACCATGTGTACATGATCAGGATCGCTTGAATTTGTTTCCTGACTACTGATCTCGGGAAGTCCATGTTCCACAGCTTGATTTGCAACATAACAAGTGCTTTCTTGGTGGAATTGTTCACAGGGTGTACACCATGGAATTACTTTTTCTACCATGTTAGCTGAGTCTAATTGGTTTGGAATCCTAGGTTCTTTCTGAGGAGCTTTCTTTTGATACATCTGATTCTATTTAGGCTGAAAGTTTCTAGGTCCATTATTTCTTTCCATTGTGATTATTCTATTTTGAATATGATTCATTTGTGCAGAATGATTTTCCAAGTTGGTTTTGACTAGTGACCAAGTTCTTTATCATGTTCGTTATCTTTTCCATGGGATCCTTAGAAGTTCCCTTTTCTTCTGATTCAATGCCTTTACCCTTAGTTTATTTGTTGTAGGAAGTGTTTCCCCTAGTGTAGCCTGGAATGTTGGACTTGCCTAAATATTGCATATTCTTTTCTATTTTCTCGGCTAATTCCTGGGAAGTTTTTAGACTAGCCAATTCCTTATCTCTCAACTGGTACCTTAAGTCACCAGTGAAATATTCAATGTAAGATATGCGGATGGAGGCATCCTTTGGCTTGATGTCTTTAGGAAGTTCCACAACCACATGCCTGAATTTAGTGTTAAATTCATCCACAGTTTCGTTCTCCATCTTATTTATGCTATGAAGGGTAGCAAGCAAATGTCTTGGTTCCTTCTTTTCTCCCCATTTCTTCTTAAAACCATCTTGGAATTTGCTAAGAGTTTTATATGTATTATCATCTAGATCAAGGTACCATTATCCAGCATCATCTTATAAGGATAAAGCAAAGAGCTTCATTTTGACATTGTCATGGTCATGGGAAACATCATTGCAATAACTGACCAGGTGCTTTTCAAACTTTCGGATGTGAGACTTGGCAGTGATGGAATTGTTGCTCTAAAATATATGGAGATTCTTGATAGCACCATTTGGAATGGCATGGGGAGCACCTGATATCTGATAAAAGTCAAGGGGTTTGAAGAATTCCGTCATTTCTTGAGATTGGTGAATATGACTCTCTGCAAATATGTGATGGATATCTGAGAGGGGTTGGTCTCCTAAATCTTCAAGGTTTCTATGAGAAGTCTTCCTATTCAATATTTCCCTAATAGATATTTCCGGATTGAGGAGAGGATTGAATAATTGATGGCCGTTTATTTAGGTAGAAATTCTTGGAGGGATGTTAGACAGTGGAGTTGCCAGATGGATCAAGTTTTAATTTTTATGTTTTTTAAAGACAAGATCAATTAAATTTTTTATCTTTTTAGTTGTTTAGAAAAAAGTTAAGCTAATTCATACTCGGGAATAAAAACATTTATCCCTAGAAATGGTGCAAAAAAGAGTTGTCACCTTTCACACACCTGGGGGGGACGTGGCATAAATCTTCAAGCCACTCGGTGTGTCCTTGGGGGTAAGTATCAAGTCAAGGCTGTCACCTTGTTCTTGACTCCTCCGTTTAGGCTCAACTCCTAATGAAGCCAAGGGGGGTCAACCCTATTAAGTTACTAAGGCAAAATGATTTAGTATGATGATGTTAAACTAAATGAGTTACTTAGGAGTTTGAGATTTAACCATAAACAACCATAGATGACAAGATAGAAAAATGAGCAAACAAAAGCACAATGTTGAGACACAATATATATATATATATAAAGAAAATAGCCAGTACCTTAGAATGGAGTCATAAAATAATCAATGTACTTGCATGTGCTTGGAGTGAATGTTTTGCGATAGCCTATTGGTGCGTTTTGAGTTAATGTGAAATATGAGTTGATTAAAATTAGGCGAGGGGGGGACTCCAGATTTACCCAAGAGTACTTGGAGTATGTCCAAAACTAAAACTTCATAGCTACCCGCAAGGAATATGTGGGATGAATGGAGTATCTGAGACTATTTTTCATAATGCATGCGAAGTTGTAACAGAGATCGATGCCTCGTGGTCACTTTTCAGGAGTTCCCGCTTCCTTTGGGTATTTTGCCACCGCTTACAGTTTGATCGAGGCATTGGATTTTCGCTGATGGTGGTTGATTGGGGAATGTGAAGACTAATTAAACTATTCACTCACATTTCTTTTGATGCATCTTGACTGATCGGACAAACCGCACCCAAATGCACAACATACACACTGGATTCTTGTCAATTTTAGTGAGTTTTAAAGGGTGTGTTTTCTTATAAAGAAAAACCCTCCAGGAACCTCTTTCGGTCCAAGTGGACCTCAATCAGGGAAACAAGGAGGGGGTTAGTTTATAAAAATTACTTACAGCAAATCAAAGATAAGTAGCAAACATAAACAAACCACAAGTTTTCTAATTATTCCTACCACGCATCTCTTTCCCCTTTTGGGTCAATCAGAAAGTCGTGGGGTAAGTATTTGAGTTAATTTGATAATGTAATATGGGATATATGATAAATTAATAGAATCATGTTATTCTACATGAATGAAACTAATCTAAAGTGAAAATAATTAAGACAATGCAAAAAACGACAAAAAAGGGATGGGGAATGGGCTCGAAAGAGCCTATTCGGAGAAATGTTTTATTATTTTCTATTACAATATTAGTAAAATTATCTGAATCCTCTTGGTTCTTATACAAGATGAAACCAAGGCTTTACAAATTTCCCAAAATTTTAAAATTATGGTCAAAAGGGAGACCCCTGGGGATATTTGAATGATCCCAAAGCCACTTTCAAACAGCAACTTCTCTTCTTTCTGTTATTCCTACTAAAATACAGTGATGATGTTAGAATGAAATATTCCCAAATCACTTTGGAAGTACCTTTGGGTCAGCCTACTTTAAACCAAACAAAACTAAGTTAAAACTAGCTAAAATGGTGAAAAAGGAACCAAGGAAAGCAAACTTTCCTTGGGATCTTGGCTTGCTGTTTGGGAAACCAATGAAATATGCACTGATTGATGGATTTAATCTTTTTAAAACATAGACAGAAATATAAAGAATGCAACCTATGTATTCTCTTTAAATTTCCATGCAAAACGGACGATCTCCCTAAACTAGATCTAGAATGCTTTATGAAAGATTTTTAAGAATGAGATCTAGTCTATGAGCCTTGAAACAATAGATATATCTAATTTTAACTTTAATATAAAAGATCGAAATGATATCAAATCTTTTGAACACAGTAACTAGGTAAGAAAATTGATTTTTTTGAAGGAGGAAGAGAGAGAAAGAGTGCTAGAAGCCTAAGAATGTTGGGATTTGGAAGTTTGCTTTGGTGGAACACCGAAGGACTATGTCCTCCAAAATATATTGAAGATGAGGAATATGCAAACTAGATCAAACCCTTCTAGAAGTGAGATCAACTACAACTTATAAATACTTGCACAAACATAGGTGCTGCTAGAAAAGATAATTGGAAAGCATGCAATTAAACTTAAAATACATGACACTCCAATAGATCTGAACAAGAAAAAAATAAGAGCATAAATCAAACTAGAATAAACTCTTACCCTAATAGGAGGGAGCTCTCTCCTTCAATGCCAACAAATAACTAGCAAAAGAAAGGATAAATAACACAGATTATACCTCATAAGCATTTGACAATCACCATCCACACATGAAGAACATTACACCATATATATTGCCTCCAAATCTTGTTTATTCCAGAATAGTAAACAATGACAACACTACAATAGAAACAACACCTCAATCCTAGTTCTAACTAGCTTGGAAGAGGTAATATGTGCTTAATTTATAGCAAAAACAGAAGATCTGGCCCAGACGGGGTGCAAATCCCAAGGAAAGAGAGACTATAGTTGCCTGTGGAGTGAATATGGGCCTAATCTGTGTCTAACTGAGCCTGATATGAGTCTCATGGATATTGAATATCGATCAGAAAGTTGATATATCTTACACCTCAACCTGCTGACTGAAGTATCCATCAAAACTCAACCAGAGAGGCCCACATGTGTGGAGGAGAGAGGGACGAAACAATTCCCAATATTGCATGCATAAATGTGCTCCTAGATCAGCCTAGATCACCTCCTTTAGTCAAGGAATCGTCAGATCCAGTCAATCCCAAGACGATGAGACTGATTTCAGTCAAATCGGAGCAAATCCCAATGATTTAGGATTTGGGGTTTTCTCCATTATTTAATTAATTTATNTTAGGAATTTTTTACCTGAGTGATGGACAAATCACTCAAAACATTGAAAAAATGGGTCTATGGGTTTACATGGTGCTCTTAGCTTGAAAATGAGCACCCCCATGACTGAAACTAATTATTTGGCCCACTTTTATTACAAAACCAAATTTTCCAATTAGACTATTAAAAAACAACCTAAGTTTTGAAGAAAAATTAAAATTTAAAAAACTTTAAAAATTAAAAAAATTAAAAACCTAGGGGGACTTAGACATATTCATATGACTTGACCATGATTCCTAGCATGTTTATACATTAACACATAGAATCTAATAACCTCAATAAGCCTAAATGCCAAGCTGGCCACCCCAACTTTGGTGGTATTGAGTGAAAAACTCATAAATTATCAGTCATTTATTAAACAACCAATAATAACCAAGGGACAAAACACCATGGGCTGATTGGATTGACAAATAAATTCTAAGATATTGAGTCTTTTATAGAGACTATTATTCTAGAACATCTTATTAGAACTCCCCCATGGGGTATGAACACGTTATATAGTACAACAAGTACTTCCCAGAAACACTTCCGAAGGTCTTATGAAGTTCGAACAAATCATCTTAATTTGTCCGGTTCACCAGGATCACTTGATAAGAAACCACTAAGTACAACTTAGGTGGTAACAAATTCCATATAGTCTAAACTTAGACTATCTATCTATTCCTCTGTCATGCTGATTTCTGGAACTAGTAGATTGCATGCTTTGCATATGTAAGAAGAAGTGAAAGAGGTAAAACCCTTTCCTTCGACATTGTATATGATCATATCATTTATGTATGCTTGAGGTAAAATGCAACCAATCACCTCAGCATATGGCAATAGTCCGGGTCATGTGGATACCTTTGTGATCCCATACCTTAAGATGTTTTCATATAGTGGAATATACTCCAATCCTACATCAGGGACCTTCTGATCCTTGATCATGGGGTATATTTTTCCCCATTTGAACTATGGTTCAGATCCAGTTATACCCTTGGTATCCTCATAGATTATCTCTATTCTCGGCATGATTTCCAAATATGACTCCTCCTCTGCAGCCTTGGATTTCTTCTTTCGCTTTTTTGGAATGGTAGTTTGTGAGAACTGTGGCTGTGACAAAACATCAACACATAGCTTAGTGATCCAACAGTTAAACCCATGCATTCATGAAAATAAAAAACTATTGTAAAATCATAAGATATACAATAAATATTTAAAGAATCATATTTTTCTTGCATTCATATAGAAATAACTAATATCAGTTTTACCAAGACATCCATCATAAAAAATTCGAAGCAAGGTTAAACAAAAAAAGAAATGATCAATTCAAGTGTGGTTTCTATCTATGTATTTGGGAGCTCCAACCATCTAGTTTGACTTCAAAACTTCTAAGCAAAGGCAACAACTACAGAGGGAAAATTTCTTCTTGATAGAAACCCTAGGCCGGAAACCAAAATCCAACGACGGCCTGCTCAGCTTGCTAATCCCCCTATCGTCGTAAAAAAATATGAACCAAGCAAGGAAAAGTGGTAAAAAGGTCAACCTTCCCAATTCTTTTCCTCAACATACCAGGGGTCTGAGCTATACATGGTCGGGCCCAGAGTAGTAGAGGAAAAAACATCTTGGAGCAGGCGAATAACCACCACCGATTGAAAATTAGGTCAAACAAAAAATGGGGGATGGGTCACTTAACTCAAATAATACCAAGACCTAAAGAGGCTAAAACACATACTTTAAGCATGATAGGGATGGAAAACCCAAACCGTACATGAAGAAATCCCAAATGATAAATACCAAACCCCGTAAAAATTAAATCTCCACACTCCATTTTACCAAAAATGAAATCACAACAAGGAATGAAGCCTACTTGGCATAAGGTAGCTCAAAGGTTGGTGAAAAATCTAGCTCAACCACTGCATAGACTCCAAGTGGTGAATTTCGTAAGGCATGCTTCAAATGGGCTATCCTTAACAAACCGTAACACCCGTAACAAAACCCCCAAGGATATATAAAAAAAAGAACACACATTCAATGTGGTGGTTGGGGCATTAAGGCACACGAGTGAAAAACGTCATTTTGTGCCCAAGTTATAAATTCATCCACATCCCAATACATTAGCGAGGGAAAAGAGAGAACCTTTTGGTAGTGTAAGCTCAAAACCAAATATTTAGTTGCAACTGTCAGCTTTCTTCGTAAAAGCCTCATCACAAATGGCATCAACTTGTTTATCCGATGTCGCAGCAGTGAAGGAACGATGATAAACTGTAATTTTTTCTACCTTCATCAAAAACAAATTCAAACTCCTACCGACAATGTCGAAGAAAATGTACCGGGAACTCCTGACCAAAGGCTTGTTGACAAATACATAAATAAACACCCGAGCGGAAATGAAATCCTGAGCCAAGCTGACACCTTGAGGAAGAAAGGAAGATCAAGCCACAATAGTTGGTTGGGCTATGGTGAAATGACCCAATGAAGAACTATAAGATTCAAAGGTATAAATCTGACGATCGTATTGGCTCCGAAACTCGAAGTTATTCGCAACTGTCGGCTGGAACTCAAATTTTTTTCTGACACAATGTAAAATCGACAGGAAAGTGTCAGACTGGAAGCATGTTTTTTCTCCCTTGTGTCGGAAAAAATCCAAAATTTATTCCAACACACCAGGAAAGAAATATTTTTAACTTGAAGCAAAAAATTTCAAAATTTGTCCAGAATAACAGCTAAGTCATGTAAACCAATATTTTGGGAAAAGAAATCAAAATATAGAGTTCTATGGAGGGGCCCTAAAATCATCAAAATTTCGGTGAATTGGTTGCAGCTATAACAAATGGCGACTCGATGGTGAACATAGATCTATGAAAAAGCTATATTTTTAAAACAACGAATGGCTTCATGGAATTCATTAGAGTATCTTATCTCAGTATTTTCCAAGATTATTTAAGAGTCTATAATTTTCCAAGAATGTAAGATCTAGAACATCTCCTTGATTTTTGTGCCTTGGGGTATGGTAACTAGGTTCAAAAGTCCCGACAACTCTTTTGGGGCCAAAATGTGAAGTTCATTTTCCCACTGTATTTGGTCAGTGTCATATATATGACACCACAGGATCGTGGCAGAGTTAAACATGTGCATTCATATGTTCCTCATTCCCATGCCTTTTGCATTCGTTGATGCTTAAGAATTTTGTATTTTGAGTCCTCCTTGATTTATCCTTTTATATTTGAGCTTTGATTTAGGTTCTTGCATCCATAGTGTCCTTTTGTGTGAGTGATAATTTGCTTCAGCTCATGGACTTAGAAGAAACTTTTGAGCAATCAATCATTTTACTAATTTGTTTTTTCAGTATATATCGTGATATACATTTTTCTGTTCTGGAATTTTGACTCTTTTATAATAAGCCTTTGGCTTTCATTTTGTGGCACGGGATTATTTTGAATGCCATACACCTGTCCATTTAACTTCCCTTCCATGGTTTTTTGCGACGAAGTTCCTCGAATAGATATTAATGTGATAGTGGATGGAGCCGCAACATAGTATTCTATACTTCATATAATTAACTTATTTTATAGGTTTTAAATGGGACTTCAATGTGTTCTTGAAATAGACTCCTTTCAGTAGTCTATTCAATTAAAGAATCTTTTTCTTATTAAAATTTTACATGGATAAATTTCGACGAGCAGTTCTCGCATTAAATTATTAGAAGTTTGTTCAGATTCCAATGTCCCCAACCACCAAATATTGAGCTGGCTTATTCTGAAATAACAAATAAAATGATACAACTTACTAAAATAAAGCAAATGCTGAGAAAAGTAAATATGCAGAAAGAAAATAAAAAATACTAAAATAAAACCAAAATAAAAATAAAAAGGTTTGTTTATGTACAAAGGACCTCGAGAGGTACATCTAGGTGAAATAAGGTTTGAGAACCAAACCATTAACATAAATATTCTCTTCTCACCCTTGCACATCCTGTAACTTATAAGTCGAGGGTCCTAACTTCTCAGCAATCTAAAATGGGCCAACCTATAGGTGTTAAAACTTCGTATGCTTTCCCTTTTCATCATGCAGGTGACCCCACTTAAGAACCAAGTCTCCAAATTCAAAAATTTCCTTCCCGAACTTGTGTTTATCAAACCACCTTTTAACAATATCCTACTAGTGTTTAAACCTCTCCTTAGACTTGATCCTAGACTTATCTAGTTTCAGCAAGCTATTAATTCAATCTCGTAAAACTTCACTACCAAACCCTCGTAAAGCTTGGGCTAATTGAGAATATGGGAGAAAAATATTCGGGGGTAGGATGTCTTCCTTCCCATAAACTAGAGTATAAGGTTACACACCTAAGAAATTATTGGGGTTGACCTTATCTACCTACAGTGCATTTCAGAGAGCTACATGCCAACTTCTTTGATTTTCTATTACAGTCTTCTTTAAAATTCTGATAAGGTTTTTATTAGTTGATCTAGCTAACCCGTTACCTTGTGGATAATAATTAGCAGAATAGTGAAACTTAATTCCTTTTTCATTAGCAAATTTAGTTAGCTTAATTGATGAAAAGTAAGATGCATTATAAAAATCCAATGAAACTGGAACCCCAAACTTGGTCATGAAATTTTCCTGCAGGAAGTCGATGACTACGTCTTCATTCTCTTTATGTAACAGAATTGCTTCCATCCATATTGTGAAGTAATCAGTGGTTGTGAGGATGTATTTTTGTTGCAACGAAGAATTTTGATTTATTTCTCCAATGATATCAATTCCCCATTGTTCAAAAAAATCCGAAATAATGACTGATTGCAATGGTCCAACTACTTTTTCTAGTCTTCCATCGCTTCTCTGGCATATGTCACACTTCCTTACATAAGCATTAAAATATTTAAACAATGTTGTCCAATAATATCCAACTCTTAAATTCTTGTGGGCAATAGTGTCTACTAAAAAATGTCCTCCAACATGACCATCATGCAATTCTTTAACAAATTTAGAAGCATCCTCTTGCTCTAAAAATCTCAAAAATACCCCATCATAGTTCTTCCTAAAAAAAATCCATCAATTATTTGGTAAGATGTTTACTTTAAATGAAGTTCTCTTCTTTGTTTAGAATTCCAATGTTCTGGTAAATATCCTTGTTGGAGGTAATGTATTTAATCTCTGTACCAAGACTCAAAATGTGTAAAGATAGGACACATATCAATCATATGCAATTTGGATTCATTTTTCCAATCATCATCTTCATTGTTTTGACTTTCAGCCATTAACTTACAAAGCCCTTGTCCTTTCATAATAGTGGCTAGTTTAAATTCCAAATCATATTCTTGTAATTATGTCACCCAATTTCCTCTTCATTCACCCAATTCCTTTGTTACGGAAAGGGTTCGAACCGCCAGGTGAGGAACAATTACTTTGGTTCTATTTTTAAAATGTAAGGCCTGAATTTTTTCACTGTTTTAAATATTTCATATGCTTGTTTTTCAATAGTAGGGTAGTTCAACTTAGCACCTTGCAACCTAGTGCTCATAATTTATATGGGGTACTCATCTCCCCTTTCTTGTTTATGTGTGAGCACTGCTACTAGTGAGTTATTAGATTCAAAGGTGTACATGATAAAATAATTTTCCAAATCATGACTCTGAAGAGAAGGTCTGTGAGATATTGCCACTTTGATGTTGTTAAATTCACCCTTATTTATGTCGGTCCATTTAAATTTCACACTTTTCTTTACCATTTGTTGCAAAGGTTTTATTATTTATGCAAAATCAGGAACAAACCTTCGAAGAAAATTTATAGTACCCATGAAAATCACACACCCTTTTTATTGTGGAGTAAGGGAATCTGAGCTATGGCTTATATTCTCTCCAAGTCTATGGAGATTCCCTTTTTAGAAATAATGTGGCCCAATAGTTTTACTTCCAATACCAGGAAGATGCATTTTATAGGATTTAAAGAGATGTCATATTTTCTACAGCGGTTAAAAATTTGCTTTACATGAAACACATGATCTTCTCTCTTCTTAGAGAAAAATGTTACATCATCCAGATAAACCATCACACTATGGCCAATTAAACCCTAGAAATATATATCCATTTCCCTTTGGAAAGTAGCTACAACATTGACGAGACCAAAGGCATCCTTCTATAATAAAAATTCCCCCACTTTGTTTGAAATGTGGTTTTCATTCTATCTTTCTCTGTTACCAATACTTAGTTGTAGCTCGAAAACCCATCCGATAGGGAGAATAGTTCAAAACCTGAGAGCATCTGTAAGATTTGTTCCATTGGTGGAAATGGATAGTTATCTTTATCTGAAGCTCGGTTCAGATTCTTGAGTTCTATGCATAGTCTTATTTCACCATATTTCTTTCTTAATGGTACCATATTTTCCACCCACTCTGAATGTCTAACTCTAAAAATGATCTTTGCATCAAGTAACTTCTTCACTTTATTTTAGATCAGGGGTTCCAGCTTGGTATGCATTTTCCTCAGTGGCTGTTGAAACGGTTTCCCACCTGCTTTAATAGGAATGACATGTTTCCTCATGCATGTCTCATATGTCCAAGAAGAAACATCTTTATATTTTCTAAATAAATTGATAAATTTGCTTCTTTCCCCGAGTGAACAAAATTTTCCCAAGTTCACATACTTGGGTTCAACCTCTGTCGCAAGATTAATCAGTTGATACTGCATAGATGAACTGTTTTTTTTTTACATTGGCAGTTTTATGAACTTGCTATTCAAATCAAACATCCCTTCCAATGTTCTTACCCCTTTAGGAATGAAGTTTCCACTTTGAATATTGGATTGATGTTCTTCATCATCAGTCACTGAGCCCTTGAAAGTCTCACAATTTTTTTTAAAATTCTATGATTTGCTGATCATCATTGAAAACCCTCAAATTTGTGACATTGTCTGGTATAGATGGCCTAAAAAACAATTCAATTGAGCATTTGTTATTAGTGGGCACTAATCTTGCAGAAAAAAGTAGCTAACAAATCAGCTGCTACATTTTGCAATCTAGGAATTGAATTGATAGTGAAAGCATTGAAATTTGTTATAAGATCTCAGAGTTCAATCTAGTATCCTTTTAAGTGTGGTGACAGATAATGAATTGTGTTTTGAACTTGTCTGACAATTATCTCAGAATCACGAAATACTTTCAAATTTATTACTTTAAGTTCAATGTCCTTTTTCAAGCCCTGGACTAGAGCTTCATATTCTGTTGTGTTTTTAGTACATTCGAACTCTATTCTAAAGAGAGAAAATGTTTGTTCTTTTAAGGATCAATCAGGACACAACCTGATCCTCATCCCTCTTGATTTTTGGAATCGTCAAAATATAACAACCAAAATCTATCTTCTAACTCTATAGGATTAGTGTTACTCTATAAATTAGAAACTAAATTAACTATATTACAATCAATATTATCAGTCCATGAAAGCTGATGGAGTTTCAACTGGGTGTTTGACTCAATACTGGCTTCTTCTGCCTTATGATTTCTAGTTTCAAGTTCTATAAAATAGTTACCCAAAACTGAATGTGAGAACTTCACAGGTTCATTTTTTCCTTCCAATTGTGTCACATTGTGTTTCATGTGTGGTTACCTCATCACCTTGATCTGATTCCAACTGCTCTTTTAGGGAAGCCACAAGTGAAACCAATCAGTTGCAAGATACCCTTTAAGCTTTGCATACCAGTCCCTGCTCAAAATAAAACCATATGCCTCTGGTATATCTACGACCATGATGTCTATAAATTGGTAGACCCTTTCATCTACAGATAATCGAATCAACACATTCCTCATTTCTCCTACTACCTTGATTGTTGATCTATCCAACTGAATAATCTTACATGAATAAGGTGTAGGCTTACCATTTATCTTTCTACAAACTAAAAGAGGCATGATATTGAAGGAAGCTCCAGAATCTACCAAGAAATTATGCACATTATGATTAAAAATCTCAAAAGATAGTAAAAATGGAAAGGTTTGAGATTTAGACTTCCCTCCAATGCTAGCTTCATTTATCTCTTTATATGATTGAATTTCATCCTAGGATCCACTGGGTTATTGATAAAAATCTTCTAGGAGCTTATTTATTTGTTGAGGTAAGTTACACATTTCAAATAAAGATTTTTTTTTTGTTTTCTTGATGTCTTCTATTATGTCATATCCCATATCACATTCTTCTAGACCCTTCTTATTGTTTTCTACTTTATTTTCCACAACATTCATATGCTTACTCACTACTGTAACTTTATATTTTGTGATGACCAAATCAAACTTAGGCAGTGTTTGGGTATTACTGCTAATCTTCTTTATTATTTCTTGTATCTTCGTAATTTTAGGCAGTAATAGGTTTTCATCCATCATTATTCCTTTGGTTTGGGTTGTGACATTAACTGCTGATATTTGAATTTCTTTGGTAGGTTCCACTTCATCCAATCCAAGAGTAGGTGAATAGTCCCATAAGACGATCATTGTTTTATGTGATTCTTCTGGTTCATTTGATTTTTCTTCCTTCACCTCAAGCTCTTTTTTTTTAGCATATAATATTTGATTCATAACCATATTCATTGAGTTGATCCATTGTGGGAAACTCTTTTCAGAATGAGGTTCTTGATGAAAAGTAAAGAAATGATCCATTCCTACCTCTTTAAAATTTAAAATAGAAGAACTATACAAAGCTGGTTGGGATGTTCCACCTTCTTATCTTTTCTTGAAATAAGGTTTGAACTATTTATTGGATGAACTTTCTTCTTTATCTTTTTCCAAGTCGAAAATATTGTTTGATAACTTTTGTACCATTTTAACCACGTTTTCCAATTCACTTGAATGTTCCTCTTTAGGTCTGGTTAACAACAAAGGTTTCTTACTTCTAAATGTCCTTACCTCTGGTTCCACAGTGTGTTTATTTATGCTTTCAAGTTCAGCTTCTAATTTATTTTCTTCCTCATAATTTTCTACCAAAGAAGGATTTACTAACCTCTTAACAAACATTGTTATGCTGGGGAAAAGTGCTTAAGTGTAGTATTCGATTAAAGTTTCTTCAATAGGCTTTATTGTAGCACTAATATTGTTCAAATGAGAAGCAAACCTCTGATTAAAATATTTCACCTTTTATTTCTTGTCCATCCTTAGAGATAACACTTATTTCATGAGGGTGGTAGTGGTTCATTGACTAACAAACTTGCCTTTATTATTTTTTCAAAAGTATCCCAGTCTCTTATCGAATTTTCTTGTAAACCAAAATACCAAGAAGAGGCATTAAATTCAAAGGTATGTGGAAAAAGTATGCATAACCCATATTCATGCTGCACATCTAAAGATTCTAAATCCAAATAAAAACTTTGCAGGTGCCCATCCACAAAAATGCCCTTTCTAGGGCCAAACTTAGGTAATGCTTTTTTAGCATTCTGACGCAAAGCATGCAAAGGAGAAGCCAGGTTGAGTGGTATTCTGGCTCTCCAAGCTGGTGGTGGATTTGGATTCACTGGTTGATTAGAATTTGAAGGTACATTTCCATCCATGATTCTAGGAGGAATGTGTGGTGGAAATTGAACATGTCATTGAAATGAAGACTGAAAAATGGGGGAATCTGGTCCCAGCTGATCAAGTGGTTGAAAAATATCTTGTATGGAAAAATTCAGTAACTCTTCCAAATTTCTCACCAAAATCGAATATTTTGTGTAAGTAGTTACTCTTCTGGGAGCCTACCTTCTCGATAATTCAGGGATTTTCTGCAATCCTCCAAGCTTCTTTACGTAAGTCCTTGTATATCTCCTAAAGTGGTTAACTAATTCAAAAGGAAAATGGTAGAGGAATTCTGGAACATCTGCTTTAGGGTTTACTCTTTCTTCGGAGATGAAATCTTCAAGAAACCTAGTGTCAAAGCTATCACTAGTTGAACAGTTTCTAATGAACAAATTTCCTCTTCCAGCCATGTATTGGTGGCCCTCCTTCTAGCGCCAAAACTGTTGATGCTCGAAAAAATCCCAGCTACAGATTATAGGGATTCTCTGCAATAACAATTCCCAATTAGATAATTTAATATTTGGAATCGAGAATCCATCCGATTAGAGGCCCGACTACCATAGAATTAAAATAATGTTTTATGTTTGTTTTACTGGTTGTGGCCCGATACACTATTTATATCATTTTATATTTTATGATGAAATGCAAGTGCCTATGCTAAATGCAACTAACTGATGAGTAAGAGCATCACTAGAGATGCGCAGGTTCTTACCTCCCATCTTACCGCTCTTACCTCACAGCCACTTCTACAAAAGAAAACAAACTACTAATCTATTCTAATCTATTCTATCTAACGTATCCCCAGGGGAGCAAAGATTAATTAAATTGAGTAATGTATTGAAATGATGTTGGTGTAATTATATAGGTAGTTGTTCACATTCTACCAACATAAGTACAACAATAAAAGATAAATAAAGATAGCTCTGTTTTATTAACATATTCATTACTCATTCATTTGCATGAGATTTCTAACAGAAAAATAACATCATTCATAAACTGTAGAAATAATTCAACAGGTTGGAACGATTTCATAGTTATGTATCAAGCTAAAACAAAAATAATTCGACATTCAACAATCCACATAATCCATTTGAAAACTCGTACAGTCCTTCCACTGGAAAAATTTGGTTCTCTTTATTCATAAAATAAGTAATTCTCCTACAAATAGATTCATCATATGTGCTCTAGAAAAAGTCTTTATTCTACTATTCGACCCCCCTATTTATACATTTTACAATCGACTTTTGAGTTTCCCGAGCCTTTTAGACTTCCTTGACTCTTTGATTACACAATTTTTTCCTATAATGACTTGCACTAGGAAAATACTTATAAAAATAGATAATCTATAAAAAATATGCCACATGCACATACGACAAAACTTAGGAGGGCCCAGCTGACCCTCCAATGAAAATATTCCATGCATCGGTTTCTGCATCAATGGTCTTGAAGTCCATAGGCTCTAACAATATGACTGTTACTTCATGGATGGTTAGCTACGACTTTATCTCTGCTGCTCTACGGGGAATTATTCTGAGCTTACCTTTAAGAAGGAAATTATTGATCGTGGCTTGTGCAACCAAAATCTTCACCGCTTTCTCAGTAATGCATTCGCCCTCTTGTATCCTAAGCTCATCCTAATGCAACATTTCTTGCAGGTATTTGAACTGTTCCTTATGTTTAGGATACTCCTGGATTCATTTTTCTACAGAGGGTTGGCATCTATTATGTTTTGTAAGCACCCTCTTACAAAAACCCACACATTTCTCCAACGTTTTTTCGACACTAGCAATTAATCTTCACTACAACAAATCCTGGAATTAGCGTCCCATTTAGTGTCCATTTTTAGTGTAATTTTTTTTACATTGAGTGGTCAAACTAGACGCTAAATGGGACGCATCATGGACAAAACTTAAAGCGTGCAAAAAAACATCTTTTTTTGCTTCCTAAATAGCATCCTTTATGACGTCCAAAATAGCGTCTCTTTTTTTGCTTCTAGAATAGTGTCCAACTTTTCTTCCTAAACAACGTCAAGGTTTTCTTCCAGAATAGCACCCAACTTTGCTTCCTAAACAACGTCGAGGTTTGCTTCCTAAATAACGTCCTTCTTTGCTTCCTAGCGAGTGTCCACTTTTTCTTCTTAAATGACACCCCCGTTAGAACCATATTTGAATCCTTAATAGCACCATGTTAGCATCCAAACTAGCATACATTTTTTCTACCACTTTAGCATCCCATTTTGCACCATGCTTTAGTTCCAAATATGTGCCAATTTTCGCTTCCAAATTTGCACCAATTTTTTCTTCCTTTTTTGCATCATGTTTTCTACCAAAATGACGCCAAATATTTCTTCTATTGTTGCACCATATTTTGCTTCCTATGTAGCGCCATGTTTTGTATCCAAATTAACATTTTATTTTGCTACCATATCAACGCCATGTTTGGCTTCATCATTAGTGCCATGTGTTGCTTCTTTTTTAATGCCTAGTTTCATGTCTCTCATGTTTTGGTCACTAATTTAGTCATTTTTAGTATTTAACCGATATTATAATATCATTAGGGCATGGAGGAATCAAACCACCAACCTCCTGCTTGTAAGGTAGGCGCTCTTCCATTGAGCTAGAACCCTTTAAGAATTTGAGAACCTAACTTATAGAGTCCTCTATAATGGTAAAAACGATCAATACACAACTTTGAGTATCTAATGGTTGAACAAGGCAACAGAGAAAGAGGCTTTTGTAATACCAGAAAGGACACTCATCAACATCAATAGTGTTGCACGTATCAGAATATGACAATGTAATAGTACCAATTTGGTTACCTAAAATCATGTAGCTTGGGCATTTTGGTTATATCAGGACCTGATAAGCCATGTGCTTAGCAATATACATTAGTGCATGCACATGACCAGAGAAAAAATTAATGTTCCACCAGTCTAGCTAGCAGCCAAATTATGATAGCTTGGTTACAAACATGTAATATCTTGCACCTTATTCTAGTAGATAGACAATTCTATTGTTGTTCCTAGCTACATGTGATTACACATGATATAAGTTATAACTTATGTACCAACATAGTTACCTGCATAAGATCAGTTCTAACAGAGTGGGGAAACAAGAGTGAAAACAAAGAGAGTGTGCCTTGAAACAGATTTTATATCATTGCAATGAATTGTGAATTGTCAATTCAAGCATTTAAAAGCATGAGAATTGAGAATTAACTGCAGAAATGCATCTAGGAAATAGCATGAGTGCTATAAGGAAACTTAATTCCAATGTATTTAAAGATTTGTAAGGAGTAGTAGGAATAGACCACTCACTAAATATGTTGGGGGGTGGGGGTTGAAGGTATTCTAGAAGGAATTTTCAGTGGAAACAACATACATTGAGAATCTACAATATCTTCGTGAACATAAAAAATGGCGAGTACAAAAGAGTAATGTGGCTGAACTACACCGAGTGGATAATGGTACTCATTATGATGAAGGGATCAAAGGGATCAAAAAGAAAGTTCAGAGAAAAGACTAGTACCATTTCTAAAATACTAATGATTCCAAGAACTCCCTAGGAATGGTTTGTTGGTGTCCATTTCTTGTCATTTTCTGGGAACTTTTCTAGGTTGTATCCTTCAGGAGATGGGTCATTCCCATAAAATAAATGTAGTAACAATCATTTCATCCTGTAGAGCATATTTTATGCCCTCATTTGGATATAAAGGAAACAAGCGTAGAGTTTAAGAAAAACCAACAAGAAGATTAGCTTAGTCTCACCTAATACATTGCTAATAGTAAAACATCCACATGATCTACAATAATCTTGAAACGTGCTCTAATTATCATGACCTAAATGGGACCGTTATTAGTATTAATGCAACCATACAACATTAACAAAAATAAAAATCCTCCAAGCATGCATAACCAAAATCCTAACATAAAAAATTATACATATATCCGACTTACCTGATAAGGCCTTTTAGGATTAACATTCAGTTCACCACCTTTCTCGTCAAAATCTCCTTGCTTTCTTTTTGGCTGTCCTTCACATGCATTTGCAAAATGACCAGCCTGATCACAAAGGAAGCATTTGTCTTGTTGTCTAGGCGTAACCACAATCTGCACAATTACATATATAAGGAAAGAGGCAATGTTATCATATTCCTCTCACTATTTTTAAAGACTATAGTAAAAGAGATGACAATGCGATCCGAATGCATTTCATTCATACAAACCTATTAGACAATTTAAAATTTTCATCTTGAACAAAGGATGAGCGTTAATTTCTATTTTTCATAAAGGACAAACTGTTAAAAGAGAGTCTCTACTTTTTTGGGGATGATTTTGTCACTGACCATGCTTGGATATGGTGCATGTGTAGCATTTCTAAGCATAACACCTACCCTCAATGGTTTTTTGTATTTGTCTCCCTGTAACACTCAAGAGTAAATCCTAGAAATGGGGTTAAGTATTGAAATTTGAACATAGATGAGTATAACAGTTTAGGAGTTTATTGGGTTAACGTTCAGATGTTTATTGGGTTTGGTGAAGGTCATCAACATATAAAACATATCTAGAGATCAATAAAAGTGATATAAATTTGAAAGTACTTCCCATGAATTTGAAGATAGGACTACCAAAACGTCTTCCCAATACAAAGATGCAATAATTATTTCTAAGAGTTTGACAATGTATGAATGATTGCCGCTTCAAGGCAACGTTATCTAAGAAAATGGGTGGATGTTACAATATGTAATGCACAAAAGTGCAATAAAAAAATTAGATAGTGGTAAAAATGTGCTCATTAAATCCTTAAAAGCAAAACCTAGTGGTTGCTTGTGCATGTCAATGCATCATGACCCATATCAAATGAAAATAAGGACCTTGATCTTGATTCTAAGAAAATAATCATGAGATTGAACTACTACACAATAGTGAAGAATACCAATAGTTCTATTACACTATGTTCTCTATAAATCAGGAGCACTAACCTCTCTCAAAATTGAGAAGTGCACCTCATGAGTAGACAATGCTAACATGATTAGATCAGCATCCTGCCACCATTGGGACAAAGGCATTTACCAACAGCTGTTACGGAGAGAAATTCCTATGGCTTGGGGTACCACAAAAGACAGCTAGACTCCAGAAATCAATCTTTCCCAATATGCAATAGAAATAAAAACATCTAACACTAAAGGATCGAACCTCGTACCTTATTCCGGACGGTTGAAGTAGATCCCCATTGAGCTTTCCAATCTTCAGCTTGAATTGTTATAGCACGTCCTCAACAACAAGTAAACAATACAAGCATACTATATTTCATGGTGTTAGATCTATTCTAGCATATATAATCAATAATGTAAAATAATTTGACATATTCCAATGGATACAATATTCATTCAAATACACATTACTGGACATGAAAAGATATTTCTATTAATATGAATTAGAGATTACAAGTGACAACCTCTGACGGCATGCCTGCGAACCGTAGAAACTGAATCCCCCACTTGGGCCTCCACCACCTCAATCCTCCATCACTCCGATAGCAAGCTTACTAGCAAAAGGCAAGCTTGGGAAGAACACAACAGTGCTCCAAGGGACAAAGGGATGCAGACTCAAGCATAAGTTCTGGCAACAATGGACTATAGTTTCGTTACTCTCAATTCTCTCTTATGCTTTCAATGTATCAAGGGTTCCTTATATAGCTTTTCAAAGGGATACTGAAAGGTTGAATCTGTGCGATCTCAAGGCATATGGAAGGCCAGTAGTCATATAAGTCAGATCCAAATCAAGGAATGCTCCAAAAGGTTTTGGATTATGTACACATCCCGATGTACGTGACTATAGAGGGAATATCCGCGTATGTACGCGGTTATCTGGGAAAAATCCGCGTATATCACTTTTCTAATGTTTTTAGGGATGGTCAAGGATACATCAAAAGACAAAAAGTGGTTCATAGGGGATAATGAGTCTGCAGTGGGACAGGGGAAGGCCATACAATGTGTGATTCACCTAGTGTGGTTAAATCCTCTATAACAGATGCCCGCTAATGTATGAGATCAGAGGGGTTATACGATGGCCGAAATACATTATAAGTCCATCCCAGAAGTGAAGTGATGAAGGTACCCAAATGGAAGACTAGCCACCTAATCAGCATAATACCATAATACAACTCTGCATATAACTGCAAATACATATAGCAGTCCCGGATACATAAGAGTACAATGGCCATGAATAGGCATGAAACATGATAACACATATGTGGTCATCGCCACGTACAATATACATAGATCAGAATCTCCATGACGAAGATATACAATAGATCAAGATCTCCATCGTGGCTGGAAATGTCTGACATATACTAGAACAAGTCACGAGAGCTGAAATCTCATGAACACTGGCACGATCAAGGAGGTATCATATAGTGGATGCCACCAATCTGGAAGGTCTTCTACACACACCACTATGAGTACATGTCCTACTATGCGAATAGAGGTGTCGAGGTCGAACATAGTAGTCCATCGTCTAATTACCAGTCATTGATGTATACCGTTAACAGACGCGAGATCACCCACCAATAATGAAAATGGGAATCAAGGTACTAGAGTGCAAACTAACAAGTGTGAATAAATGTGTTGAGGTCGAACACTTGAGAGAATCCATCGATCAGGGGAAATTGATGTATCCCCAAAACTGTCGATGGCGAGAGACCCTGCCACTGATGACTACAAGTCTCAAGGCACTCAAAATGACTCTAGACTCCAATCCTAGAATAAATGATCTGAAGTCGATGGGATGAAATCCGCTGGAAGGAGGGAATTAGGGCACCCCCCATCATCCAACACGAGGTACTCATCAAGGTTTTATAATGTGGAAGGACTCAATCATAAGGTGCACGAACCAGTAACTGTACTGGGAATGGCCGACATGCAAAGTCAAGATAACTGAGGAATGGCCGACTCGGGTTTCAACTTCCTTCGAACAAGATCATAACGGCGTATGGTGACTGAATGAAGGTAGCATAGACTCAATATACAAACTGGGACATCTCTATGATGCAGGAGGCATCAATAGAGGCTCCATAGGGACTGGAAGCTTAACCAGCCGGTGGAGATAAAACTCAGATAATGAGTACAGCTCCTAAAGTCAAACTATAACCCAACCAATGAATGTGATATACAGTGCTCTGTTCGAAGGTGACACGACTCGACAGCTGCCAAAGATAATATCTTTTCTTGTTCGGCTTTTTGGTTTTTTGATATTTTTGGTCTTTTTCAGTTATTTGAAAAGCTTGAAAAAATAATAAAATAGCTTTATAGTTACAAACTAGGAGGAGACAAGTGTCATGAGGGAAAACAAACTAGTTCCAAGCAGTGGAACATACCTATGCTCAATGCAAGGATACATGTGTAAGATATCGACACTCGGGGGAAAATCCCCTCCCGGTAAAAAGGGAATCAAGCTGCAAAGGATATAAATAAAGGCTCTGCATGGCTAGACATGAGATGAGCTTGGGCTATATGGCTGAAACACAATGTCAGGGGAGCCGGCATAAAGCTCAATAAGACAGGCAAAGCTTATGATAATGCATCCACAACTTGATACAAGGGGAGTCCGGAGGGAAAAAGGCCAGCATAAGATCAAGAGGAGTATGAGGCTCTTGCTAAATGTCATGGCAATACTATACAATAGACTCCCACACCCTAAAGGAGGAAACATCAGCATGGGCACCAAATACAAATAAAGCGCTAACTAGGGTACCCATGTAAGGTGAGGCTCTACCACTCATATCATGCCACTTCTATAGCAGCAAGAAGGTTCCATGACATAATAGAGTGGGTTTGTGCCTAAGGATATAGTGACATGGTCATAAGGTCATTCAAAATGCAAACGGTGGTGAGCCTAACCTATATGCTAGTGTAGACGTTATACCTAAGATCAGTACGAATGGGTCAATCCAAAGGCTGAAATGACGCTGAAAATGGTCTTCTACATCACAGATTAGGTCAGAAACGGTCCAAAATGGTTAGAAACGGTCAAAACTATAGGAAAGGGGGTAAAAATTTTCAAATATTTGAAAATTTTTCTATAAATAGTAAAAAATAGAAATCATTTGAAACTTTTACCCATTGGAGCTCTGATTTTCAACTGCAAATTCCAGGAGATCCAGCCGACAGAATTCACAACCATTTCTTCCAGGTATTTACTCATGTTCTCTGCTTGCATTTCAATACAAATTTTATAATTTTTCATGGTCAAATGAGTTTTTAAAGGCCAATCTTACATGAGCGTTGCGGCCCACGCGGGTATCGAGGCTTTTTCCACGTATAGGGTTGGCTATACACAGAAAAGGGGCTGGAAACCGCGTACATACGCGTCTGTTTGCAAAACAACCGTGTATGATGCCGAGCACTAAGATTTACATGAATCTAATGGACATTTTGGTCAATTTCTCATGTAGGATGGTGCTAGAATGGTGAGAACGTGAGCATGGTGACGTAGAGAAAGCAATAAGGGCTGACAGAATGGCTCGAGAAGCTCTAAGAAGATGTGGACTCTACAAGTTTTGGTGCCTAGGTGGCTTGAGGGCCAAAGTAGGACTACTACAGATGCTTGTAGACTATTGGGATCCGTACTCAGATTCCTTCCGGATAGACGGCATGTCCCTCACCATTGAGGTGGAGGATATCTACTTTATCAGGTCTATCTCGATGAAGTGAGATGGTGAACCTTCGTGCCCAAGGAGGGCCAGGTCATGGGCTTACTATCGATGAGTACATAGCTGTGTACTGCTACCCAGAGACTGAGAAGGTGGGGAGCCAAGTTCCCACCAACGCTATACATGTGCTGGGCCTAAAGGCCATACTACTGATGCTGGGCAGGATAGCAGGCTTAACATCACTCCATCAGGCCTCTCGGCCACTGATGTTCTATGCGGTGGAGTGTATGACACCGACCATCTATGACTGGAGCACTTCACTACTGAGCAACATGAAACATCAGATTAGTGAGTGCAAGGCAGGTAGGATACATAACTTTGGGTTCAGCAGCATCTTGAGCATGTTTTTCTTTGAGCGTGTTCCAGGATTGAGCCCTAGAGTGGATGTTCCTCTCCACGGGATTCGAGATCTGGCCCAACGATGTTGGGCAAACGCGATGCGTAGACTGGGGGTGGTAGGGTGTCCAACCCTTATCTAGCAGACTTTTTTCCATGGTGGCGATGACAGATTGTTGCCATAGAGGATTACCCTTATGCAGGGATAGATTTCCGGGGAGATTCGGACATGCCATTACCACCAGGATAAGCATATGGAGACATAGGTAACGAATCTCGACCCTTACTCTTTTAAAAAAAATTGAAGTAATTAATTTTTTTGTGTTTTCTTGATTAATGGAATAAAAAAGACATGGTTTTGGGTGACAATACATAATGACATCCACCATTCATGTGCAGATGTGGGACCATGGCGACCAGAGGGCTTCCCACGTCATAGACGGAGGGGAAGAGGAGACGATATCACCGGTGTGGATGCGTAGTGAACGCTCCAAAGCATCCATACCAACTTCGTGTGACTGACTCACAGAATTCCTATGGCGCAAGTCGAGCACTTGCCTGAGGCTATGCAGAGACAGGTGGTGGGTGTACCACGCACATGGGTGTGGTTATTCCGGCGGCTAGCTAGAGCCGTGGTGACATATCATGATCACAACCCTCTTCCACCCCCACAGGACTAGACACCTGGGAGTGTATCTATTTTGTACTACCGTGTATATGATGGTGGCTTTCAAAGCCCCAATTTTGTATTATGACAATATGTATTACCACATTTTTGATGTATATAAAAAAGTTTTATGGTGATCGGTTTATTTATTTACATGTGTAAAAATTGTGTTTATGATTAATTTATAGTGAATGAAACAAATGCCAATCTAACACATAGTTAGCATATGAGTCAGCAATTTGATTATAATTTCTTGGAATGTGTATATATGTTATGTTCTCAAACAGTCGTTCTAACAATCTCACACGTAAGAATCTCCTCAATAACGTCGGATCTCTAACATGGTACAAACCATTTAGCTGTGACACTACTAACTCTGAATCAAGATGTACCTTAAGAGAGAGAACACCATGTGAAATGGAATCCCGTAGAAGCTCGATAACAACACTATATTCGGAAACATTGTTGGAAGATGGTCGTAGACATACACCTCCTGAAGACAGTACATGACCCATAGGAGTATAAATCACCCAAGCAGCTGAGGCTGAGTGTTGAGTGTGATGGCTTGTACCATCCGCGAATCCTATGTAGGTGGAAGATTCCATTGACATCTGGCACAAGAAATGGAAACTAATCACAAACCCGATCATGATAAACAAGACCTAACTATGCAAAAAAGCTGTACAATAATATACAACAAGCAGCCTTGGCTAAAGATCATGCATAGTATTTTTTGAGATAGAGCCCATTTCTAGGCTCTGCCAAGGCTGTCCCTTCGTAATCCACTAAATCATAGGCACCCTTCTCTAACACACACTTGACCATGTAATGACCACGCCACATAGGATTGAACTTCCCTGCCCCCAAGGGTTCTTTCGATTGATCCCACAAAAGGACCAAGTCTCCCTCACTAAACACTCTTGGATGGACAGACTTATGGTATTGAGCCGTTACGCGATGCTTATTCACCTCTAGAGTCAACAAGGCATCTCTACGCTGCTCATCGAGTTGCTCAAGGTGAACCAAACGCTCCTCCAAAGGTGAAGTGTCTGGTAAGAGTTCCACAGCTAACTTCAATGAAGGAATATCGCATTCAACCGGCAATATCGACTCCACTCCATGCACAAGATGATATGGATAAAAACTAGTGGCAATCTTTACCACGGTTCGATATGCCCACAAAGTAGGGTATAACATAATATGCCAATTCATCTTGCTTTGTGCAATGGTTCGTTGGAGAATGGACTTAAGTGATTTATTCACAGCTTCAACCTGTCCATTCGCTTGAGGATAGTAAGAAGAGGAGTGCTCTTGCTTATACCCTAACTTGGATGCCAACTCTTCCATCATACGGTTCTGAAAGTGCGAGCCATGGTCAGTGACAAGCTCTCTCAGAATCCCGAACCTAGAAATTATTTGGTTGAATACGAAGCGAGCGGCTGTCTCACCGTCGTATTTTACTGTAGGCATTGCCTCAGCCCATTTCGTGAAGTAATCAACAGCCACTATGATATGATGGTGCCCCCCAGCCGAAGCTGGGTTGCAATCCATAAAATTGAGCCCCCATTTGGTGAAGGGACCAGCGGTGATAATAGGGTGTAACGGGGCAGGCTTCGAGCGCATATTACATGCGAACACCTGGCAAGGGTGGCACCTCTTGACCGCTTCAATACAATCCTTGAAGATCGATGGCCAGAAATAACCTGCTCTCAAAATCTTTTGAGCTGTAGAAAGCCCAGATAAATGACCACCACACGTCCCTTAGTGGCAATCATTAAGCACTACCTCAGCCTCATCATGAGTTAAACAACGTCGTAAAAGGGAATCTACTCCACGGCGGTACAAAGTATTGTCTACTATGAGGTAGTTCTTGGAGACGTGATGTAATCGTCGTCGTTCATCTCACGAGAGGTGAGTAGGGGTCCTCTACGTTTGCAGATATACTATGATATCCCCATACCATGGGTCAGTCATTGAGATTAAGAAAATGTGTTCATCAATGAACATATCTTCACATACCGACTCCTTGGCCTCGCTCGGAAAATCCGATATGAGCTCTGCAAAGATTAAAGATTTCTTCGATTTTGCCAAAACAAAATCGAGATCAAACTCTTGCAGGATGACAATCCATTTATTATACTTTCCCCCAATCATCCTATGTGTGAGTATGAATTGAAACGGATTGACATGGGAAACAACCAAGGTCTGGCGAAGGAGAATATAATGTCTCAAACGCTGCACCGCATGTATGGTAGCTAAGGAAAGCTTCTCGACATGAGAATACCGAATCTCTGTGTCAATAAGGTTTCGGCTCAGATAGTATATGACATGCTCTTGGAGCTCCTCATCCTCTTGAACCAAAACCATCCCAATCGTCTCTAAAGATGCAGCCACATATAATAGGAAATAACGGCTATAATCCGGAGGACTAATCACCGGAGCTGATGCTAGGGCTCGCTTAAGTGCATCGAAGGACTCCTTGGCTCACTCATCCCATTCAAAGGGAGTATCCTTCTTTAGGAGACGCATGAAACCTCTAGTCAAATTGGAAAAATTGACAACAAATCTTCGTAGGAAGTTTGCCATGCCTTGCAAACACTAAAGATGACGAATATTTTGTGGGGGAGACAACTGAAGTATCGCCTCCACCTTCAAAGGGTCGACTCTTATACCCTCTTCCAAAACGATAAATCCTAACAAACGACCTGATTTCACGCAAAAGATGCAATTATGAGGGTTTAATCTAACAGCATAGTGCCGGCATCTTTCAAACACCAATCTCAAGTGATAATAATGACGCATCCTCATGCGAGAATGAGCAGCGAGGTCATCCAAAAATACTTCAATAATGGACTTGAGATCATGGAAGATCAAGGTCATTTCCCGCTGAAATGTAGCTCCGGCGTTTTTAAGGCCGAAAGGCATTTTTCGATACGCAAATGTTCCCCAAGGATAAATAAATGCGGTCTTATGTTGGTCCTCAGGTTTAATTTGAATCTGATTATACCCGGAAAAACCGTCCATAAAGGAGAACACCTCGCTACCTGCACACTCATCCAAAATCTGATCTATAAACGGTGTGGGGAAGTTATCCTTAGGACAGGCACGATTTAAATCAAAGAAATCAGTGCATATATGGATCACTCCCTGCTTCTTATCCACCAAAACAGGGTTTGAAACCCACTCCGTCAAGGGAATGGGATAGATGAAACCAGCTTTCAATATCTTCTCTATCTCTGCCTTTATGGAGGGTTCTTTCCTAGGATTTACCACGCGTAAACGCTGTCGAACAGGCTTAGCGTTGGGGTAAGTCTTAATCTTGTGTTCGACAATCCGAGGGTCAATTCCTGGCATCTCATCATAAGACCAAGCAAAAATATCACGGAATTCCTTGAATAGCTCGGTATACTCTCGAATCTCATCTTGGGAACAATCCGCCCCAATGTAGACATTCTCAATTGTACCAGGATTGCGAGAATGTTGATAGGAATAGTTGACGATATGTTCTCCATGTTTCCATCAACCATCTGACCAGGATAGCTTAATGGAATCATGGGTCTACCAACTTTTTGACTAAGAATCTCCCTATAATCCTCATGCTCCAAAAGATCAAGCTCTGGAAGGAAATATGATCTATGATGAAGTTCCTCCCATGGTGGCTCAACTCCCGACATAGCCTCAATAATTGCTTCATATGAAGGTGTTGCATCTGCAACAAATTTCCCAAAATTCTAAAAAATTTTGGGACCTCCTTTACTTTGAATTAGCCAGATTTCCTCTTGTTTTCAGCCTATTTGATTTTGGGCCTTTGGATTTTGAAGTGTCTTCTAGAAGTTTTGGTCGACATCACTCATGGTTTCTCTGCATGTAAATGATCTAAGGAATCCCATCTTGAGCTCCTTTTTCTTGCTTTGCAAAATCTTTCAAAGTTTTCTTGTATCGGGAGGTATTTCTTTTGACTGTCCCACCGTTGCGGGTGTTTTTCAGCTCTTAAATTTCTTGTCCGGGCCGCCGTTGCGGGCACTTTTGAACTCTTCAATGGTTCTGTCGAGCCCACCGTTGTGGGTGTCCATCCAGTCTACGCAGTCTCTTGTCGCACCGACGTTGCGGGGGGATTTTTTAACTTTCGAGTTTCTTTTCCGTCTCGCCATTGCGGGTGTTTTTTCAGATCTTCGTTGTCATTTTACACCAACTGTGCGGGGATTGCTGTTTTCGCCCCGCCATTGCGGGTGGTGGACTTTTCCGGTATGTTGCAGGTGCCTTTGAACTCTTAATTGGTTTTGTCGAGCCCGCCTTTGCGGGAGCTTTTCAAGTCTCGATTGGTTTGGTCCCTCCGACTGTTTGTTTTGCGCCGACTGCTGCGGAGGTAGGTCACATCGTTTACCGTTGCGGGTGGTGGAATTTGCCTGTCTGTTTCGGGCGTTGTTTATTCCGCATCAGAGGGGGATGAAGATTTCCGTCTCCACAATTGCGGATCGTTGGGAGTTTAGGATTTTTTTTTGCCGACCGACGTGTTTCAGAGCCCGGTAGATGGCCTTTTTCTTTTGTTTTTTGGGCAGTATCTTATTCCGAGTCTCCGCTGTTGCGGGCAGGGCCAGACTCTCGGTCATCCGACCAATGTATCTGTCACCGCCCGACTGCGGTTCTCGATCACATCAGCTATGTTTTACGTTGCGGATGATGGAGTAGAGAGGATGGTATGACGTTGCGGAGAGGGCTAGGCTTTGGTCGCCCGACACCGCTTTCTTGTCCGCCTCGACTGAGTTGACATGTCGCACGTGTGGAGCCTTATATATATGGAGGGCGTGGTTTTGGTTTTTTATTGTTATTTTTGCACTCAGGCTATCATGTTCTCCCTGCGCTGTCGACCTCGCAAATTTGGTGGAACCCCGTGCTCGTACTTGCGTCCAGCTGTCGATCGAAAGCTCAACCATTGTCGCCACAGCATCTGCGCACCCCTACCAGGTAGGATCGTAACCACCTTGCCCAATGCTTTTCAAAGTTTTTTTTGACTAGATATTGTTAGCTTTGGTGGGGTTTATTAGGTTTGGTTCCCCTTTGCACTTTGACGGCATCCTTAGTTTTTCGTTTTTCTTACCCACGGCTAGGGTTGTCGTTTTCGTTTCCCCAGTAGTTTGCGCCCACGTTTATCTTTTATTATTTTTGGGGTTGGATAGATTGTGCGGTTAGAGGGGGGGGGGTTTCCTTTTAAAAGCCCGCGTTTCATTTACCTCCTTCGTTTTAGTTTGCCTTTAGCAGTAGAGGAAGACACGGTGCAGGCGGACATTGTGCCGCCTGAACCTGGTTCAGTTCTGGTTATGATGAGATCCTTAAAACGTCTTGGATGGGGTTTTCACCGATTTCCCATGGTAGATACCCGGCTGGTCGATTCCCCTATACGTTTGCACCTTTTCCGCGAGCCCTATCTTGTGCCCGCGCTGCACTGTTCGTCGTTTTTCACCACGCGAAATCCTAGGGCCGCGCCGCTGTTGGTTTTTTGACGATTTGGGGGTAGCATGAGTAATGGCACTGGTGGGGTTCCCCTGTGCGAGGATTTGTCTTGGTTTCCCGCGGTTGATAGTCGCAACTATGTAAAGCCATACCCATGAATAACATAAGATTTTACCGTAGAGCCATGTTTGAATTCGGATTTTTGTAGTCATGTGCCCTGCATTTGAGAGTTATGCATTTGCACTGCATATCATTTATTTAAAATGGAATCCTGTGAAATCATGTAATTTTGATGATAGGCCATGGGATTAATAATTCTAATTTTAATTCAGCATTAGGACCTTTGCTCGTTATATTGCAAAAATAGTCTGAGTTTGTGTGCTGATAGTTTCGGATAATCAGGATATAAATTGGTTGTGCATACATGTTAGGGTTGCTTTCTTACTTACACATTGATATAAGATAATAGCACAACTCAAAAGATTGCATGACTAGTTCAAATCCTTCAACTTGAAGAGCCTATATCTGAAATCATTATAGTCATATAGACAATGGAGAAAGAATAAACTGCTTCTTAATATTCACAAATTTGAATTGCTTAATATCATGATGTTTTACATTGCAGGAGGATTTTAAAATGTCCAAAAGACAGAAAAAGAAGGCCCCTATGGTAGAAGAACAAACAACAATAGAGGCCGTCTTACCAACTGAGTATATCTATGAGGACACCCAGTGTGTCATGGGGGTTGAACCTGAATACAAGTGGGGAGACATATACAGGCTGATTTCCCGTAGGGAAGTCCTAGATACGGGCCTGGAGGAAGAACCCATTTACGCAAATATAGAAAAATCAGCCATTATGAAGATTGCCACCAGGCCCGAGTTGTTTCCATGCCCGGAAGTGATGAGATGGGTCCTCCCGAATACCAACCACAACTCAATGCTCATGTGTAATGTCGAGGGCCAAGGTTATGCCGCCTTTAGCCCTGGGTATGTGGCCTTAGCTTACCACCTTCCTGAGCCTCAAGTTTTCTTGACCAATGAGTGGTTGGACAATCTCAGGATGGATTTGATAGAAACCATGAGGAGAATGCTATTACCAGGGAAGCTCTATAGACATAGAGCTACTGAAGATTATGACACAGCCAGCCTTAGATACCCTTACAGGTTCATAGCTCTAATGCTGAATAGGATCTTCGGGAGGGTGAATGGCAGATTATTCAAATTCGAATGGATACCCCAGATTTTTTATGTGGCCACAGAAGGGACCATCTTCAACTGGTCCAGCCTGGTATCTAGTAGTCTATCTTCTTGTATAGCTGCAGCAAAAGGAGGAGTATAACATAAAAAAACTGAGTTTTATATGAGCTCGATCCTGATTGACTGCATACTATGCCTCCAGCCCTTCCCCGGGCTCAAATGTGTTTGGGACAGGGACATAATTCCCGTATATGCAGCCTACAAGCTTTTGGGGGCTCATCAATACCATAGTTATTATCGAGAAATCTGTGAGCATTTTATTATGCCTCTGCACACTCTTATCTTCCGAAAGGAATGTGACTGCATGTCTGAAGAAGCTATGCAGGTAATAGAGGAATATGGTGATTATTTCTTGACAGAGAACGGGATGTATCTTAGAATGTTTGGTGGGTCAAGGACACCTTATCTGCTGCCCAAGTATGCAACAGATTACATAATCCATAAGGAGGCTATTAGACAGGTTTTTATTGACGGAGTTGGTCATTTCTTATTTCAGAAAAAGAAGGCTGTCTATCCACCCTTACCATTTAAGTTGGGTAGCTGCAGTTTCGCCAATGTGAAACAAGCTCCAGAATTTATAGAGGAACTAGGGAAGTTCCATTTTGGGGAGATGACTTTCAGGCGAAATGACACTCATGATAGAATGGCTGAGCATTGCAGAAAGCACAAGGTTTTTTATGAGTACACCCATCATTTCGACAATGATGAATCCGTTTTCAGAAGAGTCCCGAACATGATAGCACTCAGTAAGAGGTTGAAACCGAAGCACTCAACCAAGGGTGGAAAAGCATCTGAACAAGAGAAGGCTGAGCAGGATAAGGCTGAAGAAGCAGCCCAAAGGATAAGAGAAGAGGCCCAGAGGCTAGAAGAGGAGGCTGCAGAGTGGCTCTGGAAAGGAGAAGAAGAAAAGAGGAAAGCACCCAGGATGCAGCTGAACGAGTAAAGCAAACAACCAGAGAAGTAGAGGAAGCTGCTAAGCAAGCAGCTGAGGAAGCCCAGAGAAAGCTGGACGAAGAGCTTCGAAAACAGGAAGCTGAGAAGACAGAGTTGACACAACAACAGGCTCCTGAATCACAGACAGAGCAGAGCCAGGGTGAAGAAATCCCTGGGGTGCAAACTTTTCAAATGCCCACGACTATCACTCCTACAACCCCCATGCTCCAGTTAGTACCCTTCGCACTGGAAAAGGGGGAAGAAGTCCCTGATTTCAGTACTGTTTATTATGACAGGGCTACCAAAAGGATTATGAGGAGAACTGAGAGAAAGCTAGAGGCAGAAGGAGTGACCAGTACAATGATAACAGATAAAGTTGTGATGGTCGGGACAGATAAAGATCCAAGATTTGTCATAAGGGCTGGGAAGGAAGCAATACACACTACGGAGGATAACATAGACTGAATGATCATTGAGATAGAATCATCCAAGAAGACCTCCGCTCAGCTTAAAGACACCCTGAGAAGGGAAAGAGAGGAAAGAAATAGACTGAAAATAAAATATGAGCATGTGCTTAAAGAAATGGAGGCCATGAAGAGCGAAATCCATGCTATTCAGCAAGAAGCACATGTGAAAGAAACAACACAAGAATCCCTGGGAAAAGCACAACAGGAAATTCAAGAGTTAAAGGATGAAAAGGAGCAGCTGAGGGTGAAAATAGATGACCTGACGGAGCAGCAAAATATCATATATGAATCCAATACCTTGCACATTAAGGAACTAGAAAAGCAGCTGGAAGCAGCAAGGGCATAGCAGGTCGATCTGCAGCCGGTTAAAGAACACATCTTGGCTCAGAAAGCTAAGGTGCTGTACCTGCAAACTGCTCTAGAGGAGGAAAGATGTCAGGTCCTCCAGATTGATGGCAGACTGGATGAAATCTTAAACACCGCTTCTTATTTTGTGGACAGGTCGCAAGACATCCTGGAAGTACTGACTTCAAGGATAACCAGGGTGGAGGATGACAAGGAAGTCCCAACTGAGCTAGTAGTCAAGGATAAACAACCTTTGAAACGGGACCATGACCTGATAGAATTCACTGTCAACACTGCAGAAGACTTCCAGAAGAATGTCAAGAAAACAAAGGGAGCATGCGCAGAATTCTTTAGGAGAGCTCTGGTCACATACAACCATTGTCAGGTAGAAGCTGAAGAGAGACTACACGAGTTCCCAACTCATGATGCATTTGCAGAAATGTTGTAGAAAAGGCAACAAGATGAAGAATCCAAAGTGCAATGCATCAGAGCTGTTGATGAACCAATCCTCAGAAATGAAATAGGCCACACAACCATTAGTATACAGCTATTGGAGGAGCAGGTACGTTTGAACACGGCCAGAGTTGAAGCCATTCAGAACCAAGCTGACAAATTCGAGTTGAACATTCAGTTCCTGGAACCCAACTCGTTTGAGGGTCTCGCTGCTGAAGCAGTAGCGTGGAGAAAGTTCTCGGAGGACCAAGCGGGACCCCCCTCATGAGAAGGACCGGTAATCTTTGTGTATAATTTAATATTTTGTAAAAGGTTGTAAGGAATTGAAACATTGGGGAGCCCAAAGGTCACTTTGGGCAACCCAACCAATTCTGTTTTTTGGTATAAAACTAGGGAAGATAGACAAAGGGAGGGGGGATTTTTCCCAGTAATACTGGAGGACCTATTGTAAGAAGAACTACTTACTTTTGCAATAAATATTTTAGTTTGCCTATTGGAGAAAGAGCTGTGAAGTTTCCAAATGTTATGCAATGGCTGGCAGAAAGATGAACTACTTTATTTTTCAGCTTATGTCCATAAATCGTGAGATCGTTCTAACTCTGTGACCTATGTCTTGTTGAATGGTTTCTGATTTATTTTGTGGAAAATTCACCCAGAGTAATGCTTGTGTTTCATATAACAGTTAGCTATCTGATTGTTAAAAGATATTCCGGTTCATGTGTTGTAAACTTAAATATCAGCTACCTGTAATTTGGTTTATTATACATGGAGATAATGCATTACTCATTAATAATCATTTTCTAGCTCCTCGGGGATAGGTAGTTAGGTCTTTTAGATAGTTAATAGTTGTTTTATTTCATAGTTGCATATGTGGTTGAGATTTTGTGAACATAATACGAGAGGTAAGAACCTACGCAGCACATTGTGTAGTTCCTTGCATCTTTATCACCCTGCATGGTTAAGATAGGCATACGCATTGCATACATTAAGTCAAAAAATACAAACTCCGGTGGACCGGGCCGCAACCAGCAAACCCTTGTTATTACTTTGACCTATGGTAGCCGGACCGTAAACTGGACGGATTCCCTATACCAAACAGTCAGCGGGCTAGTTGGGAACGCTGATTGGGGAGAATCCCTTACTGTTGTTTCCTGCGAATTTCCAGGCCTCAACAGTTTTGGCGCTAGAAGGAGTGCCGCCAGTAAAGGCTGGCCGTGGAATTTGTTTTACCGAGAATATCCTATCAGCAGATGTTTGACGTTTTCAATCTAACCCAAGTTTAAGATTCCAGTCCTATCCTTGACAGATTGTGTTACTAGTTTAACTGTGCTCATGGCTGGTAATCAACCTAACCCTTTTCCAGCATGGAGGGCTAGGTCACCTCTGAACTTAACTCCTCCTTTGCAAAACTTGCCTCAATCCTTTGACAAGATTTTACCTAAGTTTGACCCCGCGAACCATATTGCTGTAGACGATCACCTTCAAAGCTTTTACCTAGCACTAGAAGGGCTAAGGGCTGGAGAGCATGAAGACGTAGTGTGCAGGCTTTTTCCTCATACTCTCAAAGGATCAGCAGCATCCTGGTATTTTGGACTACCTGTAAATTCCATTCCTGATTGGGATACTTTTGAAAGAATTTTCATAAATAAATACACAACCCAGAAGACACATGCCTCGTTGATGAAAGGGCTTGGTTTGTTGAGGAAAGAGAAGGATGAAAAGGTACGAAGTTTCACTCAGATATTTTCACTGTACTTAATTTTTTTTTTGTTGTGGACAGACCCTCAGATAAAGTCTTAATTGAGTATTATACCTCAGCCCTAGGACCTGAGCTGGCCATGTTTTCCAAGATGAAAGTCAAGCCTACATTGGTGGAAACTTATCAAGAGGCTGAAAGAGTAGAGGCTGAAAGTGAGAGTATAGAGGACTATCCTGACTCAGTTGAAGAGAAAACCATCGTAAGAAGAGGCTCACTGCTGTTTAAACCTAAAGAAGATCAACCACATGATTATCATGAGATGATGAAAGTGCTTCAGAAGCTGTCCAACCGAGTTGTAGAATTGGAAAAAGAAAGGGACGTTCAGAAAACCAACAAACCATACTATCCAAAGAGAGAAGATAATAATCAATGGCAGGTCCCACCACTAAATGTGGCATCAATAAACATAACAGAAATATGAGGAGATAATTTCAGTACCTTTCATCAACAACCTCATTCGGAGAAGAAGTGTACTCAATGGCTACATTCAATGACAATAGTGATGAATAAATTGTTGGATCCAGAATTGACTAGGCACAGTGGTGAGGAAGAAAAGAAGAAACAGACCATAGAAAAGACAAAGGATGATAAAATGTTTTCATGGAATGGAGTTTCACTGTTTAACATCGAGGAAGATGCTCCCAAATCTCAGCATGCACTTACATTCACAAAAAATGAAAACTTGGCCATTAGGAATCATGATAGAATCTCAAAAGTTCAAGACGTGCAAAAGGAAATAAAGGTGCAGGCTGATGTGGGGGCTAAAGATGACATATCTAAGGATATCACTGGAAAACGGAAAGCTGAGCCGCTCATTGAATTGGCCAAACAGGTGGAAGATAAGGAGGGAAGCAAAGCTAACGAGCTAAAAGAGGAGTTGCCCACAACAAACCAACCTGTAGAAGAAAAGATTGAGCTCATCAAGACAAAGAAAACCAGCGCTCCACCTTTCCTTGTGACTCTTGAAATTCTAAATCATAATGTCCATAATTTTTTGGTAGATTCCGGATCATCCATGAATGTTATGCCTTTGATAGTTTGCAAAAAAATCAATGGACAGATAAAGCCTACTCTTTGGGATGTCACACAACTTGACAAAACTAGTGTCAAGTTAGTAGGAGAGATGGAGAACGTGATGATTCAGCTGTCTGCAAACAAAAGGATATGCCATTACATTGACATCATAGTAGCAGACATTCCTGATGGTTATGGGATGATTCTAAACCGAGACTGGACATCAAGGCTTAATGGGTACTTTGCTTCAGATTGGTCTCACCTGTGGTTACCCCAAAAAGGCAGCCCAAACTTGATTAAGATTCTAAGGGAGCCTTTTATGAAAAACAATGTCATTGAGTTAGGAGAAGGAAACGAATCTGCTGATTCTGTCCTGGGAAACTATCTTACTGAGCTTAAACTCAAGCATCATTCCTCAAAAGGGGCCAACCCTGTGATGTACACTCAGTCTGAGCTCCTTCAACTCCCTCAGGCTGAAAGAAATGATTACAGAATTTTAGATATGGGTTCCATCTCGATAACTGCATAGTTGGACCATGGTTAGACAATCCAAGTCTGAAATCCAACTCATTCCTAGTTCTTTAAATTTGAAATTTTCAGGAATGGGCGGATTTTTGTTTTGATGATTTCTTTTGTACATAAATAAATTGTTTGTTGCTGATACTATTTTCTGATTTCAATGCTTTAATGTTTTCTTTCTCTATTTGCTTGTTATGCTGCTATTTTCTTATGGTTTTGCTAGTTTTATTTTGCTTTTGAATAAGAGGCAAACTTTTGGATGCAATGGAAACATCAGGGGTCTGTATTAACTAAAATCCTGAGCAAGAGGACTATGTTTTAAATTACAATTTGTCTTCTAGCAGTTGTATTCCTAACAGGTAGTACATCCATTTGAAGTCTTACTTAATCCCTATAAATAACTCAGAAGTAAAAAGGGTCTGAAGTACTATTTAGAGGCTCCATCCATCTCACATCTTAAACACCCAAGGGGGTGACAGCACTAGACCCACTAGGAGGAAACTGAGTGAGGAAGTTTATCATATAAATGATCCCATGCCATGAATTAAGAAAAGGGCTAAAAGCTCTTAAGAGTCACTTCTTCCAAAAGAAACGAAACATATCAGAGCAAAGCTCAAAAAAAGCATAAAACTCAAAGCATAAAGTAACAAATGGCTACAAGATCCTCTCTGTCCGTGAATTGAAATATGAAATATATCATTCACACAAAAGGACACTATGGGATAGAGGATCCTAAATTAAAATTCAGTAAGAAAGGACCACCGGAGGACTCATATCAAAGAACTAAGGTTCAGAAAGCACGAAAGTACAAAGTGGCATGGGAATGAGGAACAAAAGGGTAATACTGTTCACTTTCTGTCAAAATCCTGTGGTGTCGAAGCTGTAAACCCCAAAGGGCAGGTAAAATGAACTCCATTTATTTTGGCCTCCAAAGAGTTATTCAGACCTGAAACACTGCTGGTGTTACCCCTTCCCGAAAAGAGAGGATTCTTATAATGAATTTGATGCATAATCAGATTAGCTTAGGAATGCAGATGGCTAGAAGATTTCAGTTTTAATTCATGCAGTTTCAAGCCTAGAAAGAAGGTTAATCCAGAGATCTGGGGTTCACCAGGTAGTCACCAATTTTTGCATCTACAACAAATTTCCCAAAATTCTAAAAAATTTTGGGACCTCCTTTACTTTGAATTAGCCAGATTTCCTCTTGTTTTCAGCCTATTTGATTTTGGGCCTTTGGATTTTGAAGTGTCTTCTAGAATTTTTGGTCGACATCACTCATGGTTTCTCTGTAGGTAAATGATCTAAGGAATCCCATCTTGAGCTCCTTTTTCTTGCTTTGCAAAATCTTTCAAAGTTTTCTTGTATCGGGAGGTATTTCTTTTGACTGTCCCACCGTTGCGGGTGTTTTTCAGCTCTTAAATTTCTTGTCCGGGCCGCCGTTGCGGGCGATTTTAAACTCTTGAATGGTTCTGTTGAGCCCACCATTGCGGGTGTCCGTCCAGTCTGCGCAGTCTCTTGTCGCACCGACGTTGCGGGGGGATTTTTTAACTTTCGAGTTTCTTTTCCGTCCCGCCGTTGCGGGTGTTTTTTCGGATATTCGTTGTCATTTTACGCCAACTGTGCGGGGATTGGTGTTTTCTCCCTGCCATTGCGGGTGGTGGACTTTTCCGGTATGTTGCAGGTGCCTTTGAACTTTTAATTGGTTTTTTCGAGCCCGCCGTTGCGGGAGCTTTTCAAGTCTCGATTGGTTTGGTCCCTCCGACTGTTTGTTTCGCGCCGACTACTGCGGAGGTAGGTCACATCGTTTACCGTTGCGGGTGGTGGAATTTTCCTGTCTGTTTCGGGCATTGTTTATTCCGCATCGGAGGGGGATGAATATTTTCGTCTCCGCCGTTGCGGATCGTTGGGAGTTCAGGATTTTTTTTTGCCGACCGACGTGTTTCGGAGCCCGGTAGATGGCCTTTTTCTTTTGTTTTTTGGGAAGTATCTTATTTCGAGTCTCTGCCATTGCGGGCAGGGCCAGACTCTCGGTCATCCGACCAATGTATCTGCCACCGCCCGACTGCAGTTCTCGATCACATGAGCTATGTTTTACGTTGCAGATGATGGAGTAGAGAAAATGGTATGATGTTGCAGAGAGGGCTAGGCTTTGGTCGCCCGACACAGCTTTCTTTTCTGCCCCGACTGAGTTGAAATGTCACACGTGTGGAGCCTTATATATACGAAGGGAGTGTTTTTGGTTTTTTATTGTTAATTTTGCGCTCAGGCTATCTTGTTCTCCCCGCGCTGTCGACCTCGCAAATTTGGTGGAACCCCGTGCTCGTACCCGCGTCCAGCTGTCGATCGAAAGCTCAACCATTGTCGCCACAGCATCTGTGCACCCCTGCAAGGTAGGATCGTAACCACCTTGCCCAATGATTTTCAAATTTTTTTTTGATTGGATATTGTTAGCTTTGGTGGGGGTTATTAGGTTTGGTTCCCCTTTGCACTTTGACGACATCCTTAGTGTTTCGTTTTTCTTACCCACGGCTAGGGTTGTCGTTTTCGTTTCCCTAGTAGTTTGCACCCACGTTTATCTTTTATTATTTTTGGGGTTGGATAGCTTGTGTGGTTAGAGGGGGGGGGTTTCATTTTAAAATCCCACGTTTCATTTATCTCCTTCGTTTTAGCTCGCCTTTAGCGGTAGAGGAAGACACAGTGTAGGCGGTCGTTGTGCCGCCTGCACCTGGTTCAGTTCTGGTTATGATGAGATCCTTAAAACATCTTGGTTGGGGTTTTTGCCGATTTACCATGGTAGATACCCGGCTGGTCGATTCCCCTATGCGTTTGCACCTTTTTCGCGAGCCCTATCTTGTGCCCGCACTGCACTGTTGTCGTTTTTCACCACGTGAAATCCTAGGGTCGCGCCGCCGTCGGTTTTTTGACGATTTGGGGGTAGCATGAGTAATGGCACTGGTGGGGTTCCCCTATGCGAGGATTTGTTTTGGTTTCCCACGGTTGATAGTCGCAACTATGTAAAGACATATCCATGAATAACATAAGCTTTTACCATAGAGCCATGTTTGAATTCGGGTTTTTGTAGTCATGTGCCCTGCATTTGAGAGTTATGCATTTGCACTGCATATCATTTATTTAAAATGGAATCCTGTGAAATCATGTAATTTTGATGATAGGCCATGGGATGAATAATTCTAATTTTAATTCATCATTAGGACCTTTGCTCGTTATATTGCAGAAATAGTTTGAGTTTGTGTGCTGATAGTTTCGGATAATCAGGATATAAATTGGTTGTGCATACATGTTAGGGTTTCTTTCTTACTTACACATTGATATAAGATAATAGCACAGCTCAAAAGATTGCATGACTAGTTCAAATCCTTCAAGTTGAAGAGCCTATATCTGAAATCATTATAGTCATATAGACAATGGAGAAAGAATAAACTGCTTCTTAATATTCACAAGTTTGAATTGCTTAATATCATGATGTTTTACATTGCAGGAGGATTTTAAAATGTCCAAAAGACAGAAAAAGAAGGCCCCTGTGGTAGAAGAACAAACAGCAATAGAGGCCGTCTTACCAACTGAGTATATCTATGAGGACACCCAGTGTGTCACGGGGGTTGAACCTGAATACAAGTGGGGAGACATATACAAGATGATTTCCCGTAGGGAAGTCCTAGATACGGGCCTGGAGGAAGAACCCATTTACGCAAATATAGAAAAATCAGCCATTATGAAGATTGCCACCAGGCCCGAGCTGTTTCCATTCCCGGAAGTGATGAGATGGGTCCTCCCGAATACCAACCACAACTCAATGCTCATGTGTAATGTCAAGGGCCAAGGTTATGCCGCCTTTAGCCCTGGGTATGTGGCCTTAGCTTACCACCTTCCTGAGCCTCAAGTTTTCTTGACCAATGAGTGGTTGGACAATCTCAGGATGGATTTGATAGAAACCATGAGGAGAATGCTATTACCAGGGAAGCTCTATAGACATAGAGCTACTGAAGATTATGATACAGCCAGCCTTAGAGCCCCTTACAGGTTCATAGCTCTAATGCTGAATAGGATCTTCGGGAGGGCTAATGGCAGATTATTCAAATTCGAATGGATACCCCTGATTTTTTATGTGGCCACAGAAGGGACCATCTTCAACTGGTCCATCCTGGTATCTAGTAGTCTATCTTCTTGTATAGCTACAACAAAAGGAGGAGTAGAACAGAAAAAATCCAAGTTTTATATGAGCTCGATCCTGATTGACTGCATACTATGCCGCCAGCCCTTCCCCGGGCTCAAATGTGTTTGGGACAGGGACAAAATGCCCGTATATGCAGCCTACAAGCTTTTGGGGGCTCATCAATACCATAGTTATTATCGAGAAATATGTGAGAATTTTATTATGCCTCTGCACACTCTTATCTTCCGAAAGGAATGTGACTGCATGTCTGAAGAAGCTATGCAGGTAATAGAGGAATATGGTGATTATTTCTTGACAGAGAACGAGATGTATCTTAGAATTTTTGGTGGGTCAAGGACACCTTATCTGCTTCCCAAGTATGCAACAGATTACATAATCCATAAGGAGGCTGTTAGACAGGTTTTTATTGACGTAGTTGGTCATTTCTTATTTCAGAAAAAGAAGGCTGTCTATCCACCCTTACCATTTAAGTTGGGCAGCTGCAGTTTTGCCAATGTGAAAGAAGCTCCAGAATTTATAGAGGAACTAGGGAAGTTCCATTTTGGGGAGATGAATTTCAGGCGAAATGACACTCATGATAGAATGGTTGAGCATTGCAGAAAGCACAAGGTTTTTTATGAGTACACCCATCATTTTGACAATGATGAATCCGTTTTCAGAAGAGCCCTGAACATGACAGCACTCAGTAAGAGGTTCAAACCGAAGCACTACACCAAGGGTGGAAAAGGATCTGAACAAGAGAAGGCTGAGCAGGCTAAGGCTAAAGAAGCATCCCAAAGGATAAGAGAAGAGGCCCAGATGCTAGAAGAGGAGTCTGCAGAGTGGCTCTGGAAAGGAGAAGAAGAAAAGAGGAAAGCGGCCCAGGATGCAGCTGAACGAGTAAAGGAAACAGCCAGAGAAGTAGAGGAAGCTACTAAGCAAGCAGCTGAGGAAGCCCAGAGAAAGCTGGACGAAGAGTTTCGAAAACAGGAAGCTGAGAAGATAGAGTTGACACAACAATAGGCTCCTGAATCACAGACAGGGCAGAGCCAGGGTGAAGAAATCCTTGGGGTGCAAACTTTTCAAATGACCACTACTATCACTTCTACAACCCCCATGCTCCAGTTAGTACCCTTCGCACTGAAAAAGGGGGAATAAGTCCCTGATTTCAGTACTGTTTATTATGACAGGGCTACCAAAAGGATTATGAGGAGAACTGAGAGAAAGCTAGAGGCAGAAGGAGTGACCAGTACAATGATAACATTTAAATCTGTGATGGTCGTGACAGATAAAGATCCAAGGTTTGTCATAAGGGCTGGGAAGGCAGCAATACACGCTACGGAGGATAACATAGACCGAATGATGATTGAGATAGAATCATCTAAGAAGACCTCTGCTCAGCTTAAAGACACCCTGAGAAGGGAAAGAGAGGAAGGCAATAGACTGAAAAGAAAATATGAGCATGTGCTTAAAGAAATGGAGGCCACGAAGAGCGAAATCCATGCTATTCAGCAAGAAGCACAAGTGAAATAAACAACATAAGAAGCCCTGGGAAAAGCACAACAGGAAATTCAAGAGTTAAAGGATGAAAAGGAGCAGTTGAGGGTGAAAATAGATGACCTAATGGAGCAGCAACATATCATATATGAATCCAATACCTTGCGCGTTAAGGAACTGGAAAAGCAGTTGGAAGCAGCAAGGGCACAGCAGGTCGATCTGCAGCCGGTTAAAGAACACATCTTGGGTCAGAAAGCTAAGGTGCTGTACCTGCAAACTGCTCTAGAGGAGGAAAGATGTCAGGTCCTCCAGATTGATGGCAGACTGGATGAAATATTAAACACCGCTTCTTATTTTGTGGACAGGTCGCAAGACATCCTTGAAGTACTGACTTCAAGGATAACCATGGTGGAGGATGACAAGGAAGTCCCAACTGAGCTAGTAGTCAAGGATAAACAACCTTTGAAATGGGACCATGACCTGATAGAATTCACCGTCAACACTGCAGAAGACTTCTAGAAGAATGTCAAGAAAACAAAGGGAGCATGCGCAGAATTCTTTAGGAGATCTCTGGTCACATACAACCGTTGTCAGGCAGAAGCTGAACAGAGACTACACGAGTTCCCAACTCATGATGCATTTGCAGAAATGTTGCAGAAAAGGAAACAAGATGAAGAAGCCAAATTTCAATGTATCAGAGCTGTTGATGAACCAATCCTCAGAAATGAAATAGGACACACAGCCATTAGTATACAGCTATTGGAGGAGCAGGTAGGTTTGAACACGGCCAGAGTTGAAGCCATTTGGAACCAAGCTGACAAATTCGAGCTGAACATTTAGTTCCTAGAACCCAACTCGTTTGAGGGTCTCGCTGCTGAAGCAGCAGCGTGGAGAAAGTTCTTGGAGGACCAAGCGGGACCCCCCTCATGAGAAGGACCGATCATCTTTTTGTATAATTTAATATTTTGTAAAAGGTTGTAAGGAATTGAAACGTTGGGGAGCCCAAAGGTCACTTTGGGCAACCCAACCAATTCTGTTTTTTGGTATAAAAATAGGGAAGATAGACAAAGGGAGGGGGGATTTTTCCCAGTAATACTGGAGGACCTATTGTAAGAAGAACTAATTCCTTTGGCAATAAAGATTTTAGTTTTCCTATTGGAGAAAGAGCTGTGAAGTTTCCAAATGTTATGCAATGGCTGGCAGAAAGATGAACTACTTTATTTTTCAGCTTATGTCCATAAATCGTGAGATCGTTCTAACTCTGTGACCTATGTCTTGTTGAATGGTTTCTGATTTATTTTGTGGAAAATTCACCCAGAGTAATGCTTGTGTTTCATATAACAGTTAGCTATCTGATTGTTAAAAGAAATTCCGGTTCATGTGTTGTAAACTTAAATATCAGCTACCTGTAATTTGGTTTATTATACATGGAGATAATGCATTACTCATTAATAATCATTTTCTAGCTCCTCGGGGATAGGTAGTTAGGTGTTTTAGATAGTTAATAGTTGTTTTATTTCATAGTTGCATATGTGGTTGAGATGTTGCGAACATAAGACGAGAGGTAAGAACCTGCGCAGCACATTGTGTAGTTCCTTGCATCTTTATCACCCTGCATGGTTAAGATAGGCATACGCATTGCGTACATTAAGTCAAAAAATACAAACTCCGGTGGACCGGGATGCAACCTGCAAACCCTTGTTATTACTTTGACCTACGGTAGCCGGACCATAAACCGGACGGATTCCCTATACCAAACAGTCAGTGGGCTAGTTGGGAACGCTGATTGGGGCGAATCCCTTATTGTTGCTGCCTGCGAATTTCCAGGCCTCAACAGAAGGGAAAAACGTATCAAGACAGTCGTGGGCATGAGAAGACTGTACTACCCATGCCAGCAGCACATAGGGGTCTTCCTCCTCCGTCCGTGAAGAGGAAGAACAAGGCTCTCCAGTAGACTGGAGATTAGCTTGGTAAGCTATCATGACTACAGGCAATGGCACGCTCATCTCAATGGGCTCACTCGAAGGACTCGGTGAAGGAAGAATCCAAGGATCTCCCATATGACTTGTGTGAAAAGGCACCAATCTCGTAGACGTCGAAGCACCATCGAAACTAGATCCTATCATGAGGATGGGTGCAGGAAAAGTAAAGGTTCCCATGAGGGATGGATACATGCCTACACCCACACTCCTAGTTGCCGGCTGGGAATGTTCAACTTTCGGAACTGAAGCTTCCGAAGATGCAATAACAGGCGGATTCTTGAATTCCATTTGATCAATCATTACAATCTTCCCATTATGAGGAAAGCATACAATGTGAAATACGGAAGACGCAACGGCTTGCATACTATACATCCAGTTCCTTCCCAGTAAGAGATTGTAGTCAAGGGGTGCATCAACCACCTCGACCTCTATCGCAATGGTCTTCCCTCCCAAATGGACTTTAAGGGAAGGAAGGATACCGTGCGGCCTAAACGATCTCCCATCAAAAGCAGTTAACATAGTCATAGATTTTGACAACTCAGGAGAACCGAGACCCTTCCAACAAGACAAAGACATCACAGAAGCAGCAGTGCCCTCATCAATCACAGTGCGCTTGACGATCATATTAAGACATTCTACATGCACCAAAAGGGACACATAGTAGGGCAAGCGAGGATGATGTCCTGCGGTTTCAAATTTGATCACTGAGGAAGAATCATCACCATTCACACCAAGAGCAGAAAGCAAAGCCTTCCTTTACGACAAACAACTCTGAAGCACTTCCAATGCAGACATCGCACAAGGAGTATGGCCCAAGTCCTCGACAACTGAATAATTCTGGGCGGCTCGGGCATTTGGATTATGCCCTGAATTCTTAAGTACCCCCTTAGGAATGCAAGGTACAGCCTCAGGTTTATCCATAGGTTTCTTAATGTGCAAAGGGGTTCTTGGTGGATCAAGTTCTTTGCCTAGGTTAGGTTGTGACGAAGTATAATATTTCGCACGCGTCATGGCACGGACCATATTAATGCACCCACGACCACTAGTTTCAGCTGGATCTTCATCACCATATTGATCATGGGACTTCGAGTTCATATTCTGGTTATGCGGTAAAGGGTTCGTTAACACAACTGGTCCTTGTGCTATGAACTTCGAAGCTTCATCCATTCTAGGGCACAAGTAAGTGAGGTGATCGTCCTTACATAGCTTGCAAGGAAACTTAACCTTACGTTTATTCTGCTTGTCCCCCCCAACATTTTTACCGTTCTTGTCATTATTGTTGGCATTCTCATTCTTATTCCCACCCTTTTTATTATTATTTTTACCCTTTTTTCTATTCTGTCCAGGTTGCTGGTTACCCTTCTGGTCGGACGATTGCACAACAAGTACATTCACCATTTGGGTAGGCTGAGACGAAGGCGTAGCTTGTCCCGAGGCAGATTGGTTGATTGACAACTGAGCAACTTGTTTCACAACCAAACCTGCAGGTTTCTTACTTGCACTACCCACAATGCCATCGGCATGTGGTCCAGGTTTGACCTTGGGATCGAAACTAGAATGAGGAGCGTTAGGTATAATCTCATATAACAAACGAGACTAAGCATAGATCAAGTCTAGTTCCTGCGCCCTAAAGATTGCTTGTTCCTCATTCTGTACTCCGGATGTGGAAACATCCTTTGCGATATATGGCAATAAAGATTTGAGGAACCACTCAAGGAGGAACTTCGACAGTATAAAGGCTTTAATTAATCTCTTCCGTCTACGCCACTCCTGAATATGATCAGAAATATGGGTGGCTTTATCTTGCCGAAATGTCGACAAGAGTTCAGTACCAACATCATAGTGTACTGGTAGCTGGAAGTGATTAAGGAAAGTCATCGCAAGGTCGTCGAACAAAGTAAAGGCACCCCTAGGTAACTCTATATACCATTTTGCCGCAGGCCCTATAAGGGTGCGTTGAAATAGTCTCAAACGAACTGAGTCTTGATGCAATGAATTGGAAGAGAACCATAGGTGGAATATCATAACGTGTTCACTCAGGTCCTCTCCTGGTTTTCCTTTGAACTTAGGGATGTCCGAAGGAAGCTTGGTAGGGACAGTCGGCCAAGCCGGGTCATGAGCCATAGGATCGTTCGTAAGTCTTGATAAGTTAGGTAGATTGAGTGTTGCGAGGAAAGGGAGCCTAGGATGATGAGGTCTATGGACCGCTCCCCGGTTCATATAGGATTTATTACCACCATGACCTTGGCCATAGTGACCTCTTCCTGTATGACGCGTATAGGGTGGCGTGGAAGTACCATAATGAGGTGGACCTTGGCTAGTAGGAGCTACAAAGCCATAGTTAGGAGAGTAAGCACATTGTGAATACCCGTCTCCATAAGGTGGAGAGACATGTCCATACTATGTCCCATAGTAGGGTCCATAGGTCATCGCCTGCGATGCCCCATGGGACACCCCATAGGTAGGAATATACGTTTCGGAAGTAGGAATATACATACCAGAAGTAGGGAGATATGTCGTGGAAGTATCAATCTGACCTCTAGAAACATGAACATAACCTCCTGAAACCACGGGTGTTATGTAGGCTTGAGACACAATTGGTCTAGTAATCATAGTACGGATCTGACTCGTAGCTACGTGCCGACTCGAAGGACCACGCGAGTACGGTGGAGGGTTTACATTTGAAGAAATCGGAAGCAAGGACGAAGGAATATCTGTAAGAAGAAATGTACTAGTGCCTATCGTCACTCATCTGGAACCTGGTATCCCTATCGGATCACTAACTCTAGACCTAGGAGGTATATAAGATGGACCTTCCACCGCTGGGATGGAAGGTGCAATGTGACAAGTACTCCCAAACCTCTCCGTAAGGTAAGGCATGGGATTTCCCCCAGGCATAGTGCTAGGCTCAAAGTCGGATTCAACATGAAATGCCAAATCGTACATAGGAAAACTAGTCGTAACATAACTACCGTAGCTAGTGCTAGGAGGGTCAAAGTGAGTCTCGGCATCATCTGGAATTCCATACCAGTAACGTGTCAATGGGGAATCAGCCCTAGTGTGAGTAGGTCTATCACGCAAAGATCCTATCTGGGAAATCACAGGACTGAACTCAACTAGGTCAGGTGAAGGATCGTACGTAGGAGTAAGTTCCCCATCGTCAATACGAATGGGAGGAGGTGGCTCAGGAATAGTATCTGAATGATCCTCCATGGTGTGTGAATCAATGTGTGACATAGCCCACCTGGACAGTCTAGGCCCCTCTCCCAAAGGAGGAGGAGAAGTGGAAGGTGGAAGTTTTGCTAACCAACGAGAACGGCGCGGAACCGCACCCGACTCCACAATGACTCAACAAAAAGCAAAGACTCTCTATTAACGTCAACCCTAGTCCAACTAGCGTGCACAGAGCAATCACTAAAGCCAAAAGCAAGCAAACAAGGGCTAGATAAGTGAGTTTCTGAATGTGGCCGGTATGTCTCACCTAGGAGAGGCTTGAGAAGCCCTTGTCACCACAAGCGGAGGTTCGAAAGCAATTATTGTGGCCCTCATCTTCAACGCGTAAAGTAACTGTGCTGTCCGACCCCAACCTGGCCAGGAAACATGCAGAATAACCTCTACACGTACCCCCTCGATATCCTAGGTAAGTTCACTAAGGTCAACTCAATATAATCAATGCTCAGGCGGACAGTCGCAGGCGGGATTGACCGTATGGGCAGGGTAGCAAAGCCCGAAACTCCCGAAAGATCCCCCAGATACGAATACAATCCTGGCTATATCGCCGGTGCTACACAGTTACCCACAAGGGGTTATCCCAATCAACAACCGCTCACACTGCCTAGTGCTTGACTCCCTTTTGAGAGGAGCTTCTTGAGAACGCTGGTTATACCAAGGATTTCACACACTCCCTGGACAGACACCTAGTTGTTGTCGTTTAGTGATCTTGGAGAATTAACTTTCAATGAACTATTCCAAGATCCTAAAACCTAAGCTTGTTGGTGCACCCTAGAAACGAAAAGAGTGTAATTCATTTTAATTAGCGTTGATTTTAGTTTGGCTTTATTACTCAAAATAGGATATGGTCATGCAACTAATGGTGTTATGATGAAACAAGAAGTAAAATGCACACCTAACAATCAATGCAAATGCATTGTGTCCATGAAAACAGGGTATGCGTACTACATGTAATGCACAATTTCTTCTTCAAATGTTGAATGCAAATTTCCCTATATGAAGTCCTAACTATTACTCCAAAGCAAATCTAGATCTAGTGCAAGTGCAATGCAAAGTGCAAAATGCAATGCATGATGATAAGCAAATGTTTTTGGATTTTTTGAAAATAAAGAGATACAAAAAGCAAAAGAATGATTCTACCCACCCCAGACTCTACAAGCACACATAAAAAACATTCCAGCAAAGCACTAAGGCAAAAGGACTCTAATGCACTAATCTCAAACAAAAAATCAAAGATGCCATGACAAGAACTTTCCTAAAAGAAAAAAAATTAGGCTAAAAAAAATGTTTCTGGTCAGAAACAGAGGTATTAACAGACTCGGGCAGTGCCAAAGGAGACTCAGCAACTAACAGAATTCACCCAGCAATCTACTATCTTCCACAAAAGGTAAAAACCAGGGTGTACGCGACTGTGCGCAGTAAACCCACGTGTATACGTGAAAATCACAGGGGAAACCGCGTGTATACGCGACTGTAAGTGACAAACCCGTGTACAGGAAGAAAAAGATGCACAAATTCGAGGTAAACAGATAAGCTGAGACTAAATTCACACCAATCAGGCTCTACCAGGCATACATGCCCCCATACCCGACACAGAAACAAGAGAGAGAGAGCGATTCAAATACATTGAATGCCAAGAAATCAACCCCCAAAGGACAATTACTAGGAACTC
>LPNX010228413.1:279635-291354 GCA_001517045.1 Pseudotsuga menziesii
GGAAAGCTTGGGAAGAACACAACAGTGATCCAAGGGACAAAGGGATGCAGACTCAAGCATAAGTTCTGGCAACAATGGACTATAGTTTCGTTACTCTCAATTCTCTCTTATGCTTTCAATGTCTCAAGGGTTCCTTATATAGATTTTCAAAAGGATACTCAAAGGTTGAATCCATGTGATCTCAAGGCATATGGAAGGCTAGGATTCATATGAGTCGGATCCAAGTCAAGGAACGCTCCAAAAGATTTTGGATTATGTACACATCTCGATGTACGCGACTATAGAGGGAATATCCGCGTATGTACGCGGTTATCGGGGAAAAAGCCATGTATATCACTTTTCTAATGTTTTTAGGGATGGTCAAGGATACATCAAAAGACAAAAAGTGGTCCATAGGGGCTAATGAGTCTGCAGTGGGACAGGGGAAGGCCATACAATGTGTGATTCACCTAGTGTTGTGAAATCTGCTATAACAATAGCCATTTGGGACAAAGGCATTTCCCAACAGTAATATGGCATTTACCACCCTTTTATGCTTGCAACATGCATCACCATCTGAATATGATTCCAAACAAGAGTTTTCCAGGGAACATTCTGAGACATGGCTGTTATAATCTATTTTGATGCTAATTTCCCTTGAGCTTTTAGGCCTGTCAACCCTATGCCTCACCGGCCATTCTTTTTACATGTAACAAAAATCAAAGTCACATTATTTGAACATACGATCAACCCAACAAATTTGAATATCAGGAATATCATTTGGATTCAAGAAAACTAGCAAAAATTCTAAAATGAAACTGATACAAATAGAAAAAGATAACAAAAATGCTAAATTTTTTACTAAAACAGGAAATTTTTTGTAGACTATGGAAGTTTCTAGTATGAACTCATCAATTTTCTGGTATGGAATTACCATCTTCATTTATACTAACTGAATAATTGTCAAATCTTGGAAACCCTCCCCACTGTTTACTGAATATGGTTAGCTCATTTCAGCATTAATCTTGATTCAGTGAGTGTTTTGTCTCCTCACTGAGTCTATAATAATATTAGAACAACTACAACAACCTCCAAGAATGCAACATTAATCTACAAAAATGGTTTTGATCCCCACTGAGATCTTCAATAATATTAAAGCAACTACAACAACCTCCAAGGATGCAACATTTATCTACAAAAATGGTTTTTGACCTTTGGACCTGATACTGCAGGTATACAGATCTTCCTTCCTTGGCTGCTTCAAATTGCTACAATAGCCAAAGAGCTGTCATTTATTTACCACTATTAATACCCCAGCTTGAACCAATCAGGGAAAAAAATGTCAAATCATTTGCCCCAAGTTTTGGCAAGAGTGGTTATCTAATAAATTCAGCATCTTTTTAAAAAAATAATTGGCAAATTAATAATGTGTGGTATTTATATGACTTCAATTCTAATAATAAAAATGGCCTTTGGATATCTGAGCCTGTATATAAGAATGATAATATATATATATATATATCAGGCACATAGGATCTTGTATGTTTTTCCATTTGTTTAAACTTTTTCTACTAACATGGCAGAATAGATGCCAAAGTTATTATTGCAGAACAACTTTTCGACAATGAGAGTCATGAATCCAATGGTGATCGTGATTCTAGTGGTTTCACTCCCCCTAGTTCTCTTGATGATATAGAGCTTTTTGATGTAACAAGTAGGCCACAAGAACAACAAGAATAAAACTTGTGTTCTTGGTCTATTCTCTAAGACTTCTAGTTTCTTTTTGGGATGCTATTTTGCTAAATAGTTGCTAGAATAAATATTGATGACATTTTATATTATGTTTTATCACTTTATGAACATGTTTTTAAATTTGAATGAAGATGTACACTCTAATTTTTTCAAAATATATGTTTAATCATGATTCATTTTTGATGCCATATTTTTATTTATATGATTCAATGACTATTGTGTTCAAAGTTCAAACTTCATTCAATGTTGTCATGTTCATTATTTCTATGATTCTATGACTATCATGTTCATTATTGATGTGTTTAATGTTCATAGTTTAATGAATTTTATTGAAAATTTTCATATATTTTTTAATTTCCATATATTTTAGTCATTTGAGCATAATGCCGAATTTTATGCTGATTTTTATCGCCAAAATTTTAAGTGCCAAATTTTTGCTGAATTTGAACACGAACTCGAACCAAGTGACTTAGGTCTAGATTGGCCTCATAACTTATTTTCTCTCGATGTTGAATAATTCATGATGTATCATTGGCTACAATAGTTTCTCCAAGATGTCTAAATCCATCTCTTGCATTGTCCAAATCTTGAGGCAAAGGGCAGTCAGAGTTTATTAGTATCTTCACTCTATTGCCATATTTGAGGAATCCGGATGCTTGTTTACTTATGGTATATTGTACATATTTCAGAGCATATGGAAAGCTTCCTAAAGCTATAGTGGGGTGGCTTGAATTAGCAGGAATTACCTTTTGCAAAGAGAACAAATATATTATTACAATTCAACCACAAAAGTGAAGACTTGACATTATCTAGGAGAAACAAGTCCAGTTTCTTCCTATGCAGTTGGACGTCCAAATGAATCTTCTAGAAAACACTCAAATATGAAAGCAACAATAGAAATAAGAACTAGCAGCTAAAAGGAAGACATTGTCTGATATCTTTGATGAAAATAGAGGAGAAATGATTGCTGTGGCTTGTGTACATTGTCTCGCTCCTAAACGAGTTGTTCAGTCATGATGATAAAACCTGTTCAAAGAAATGGGAACCACCAAAATACCCAGAATCAGAACTCCCAGCACGAGAAAACAAACAAACACAACCCCTAGGCTTATCATATCACATCATGTCAAATCAAGATCAATCAAATGAAGGCGATGGCATTGGGGACCAATGGTTTTAACCCTACAAAAGTGGTCTGTTTGTTTCAATCCTAGGTTGGAAGCATTTACAACACAATTGATCTGGGTTAAGCTACAATGATTGCCCATTGATATTTTTGAGGGGAATAAATAGCCTTTCAGGACCTTGCATGTGGGGGCTCTTTAGCAGCTGGCACTTATTTTGCAGCTCCTTCAACTGAGTCATTGATGAGTAAGTCCTGGGTTAGATTTGGTCATTTCCTTTGTAGAGCATCTTCAATCAGTAGCCTACAAAGTATATCCAAGCACTGCAACTTGAACTAGTTTGTTCATTGTTTTGCTACAAATAAGTAGTCAATTTCATGTGTCATGCATTCTCGATTGTGCTTTATGCCTAGAGGAATTGGAGATGTCTATGGTCATTGTAGATGTTAGTTTCTTTTTTAAGAAAATAATGTCAACACTGCTTACATTTCTTAGCCATACATTGAATAATTAAGAATAACACTTGAAAATGTCTTTGAATGATATGCTACAAGTCTTTGGTGTTGTATCAATACTACACCCATGGCATGTCTAGAAGCATCCACCTCAATCTTGAAATCTTGTTGAATGTTAGGGAAGGTGAGAACATGAGTTGTCACAACTTTGTGCGTGATCGCTTTGAACCATTCTTGTTGTGTGATGCCCCCACTATGATCGGGTTGGTCAGATTTAATGCATTAGAAAGCTGGATTATAGGGGATAACTTTCTAAGATATTTTTCTATTGCCATGAAGCTTCACAGGTCATGAATGGTTCCACTAGTTCCACTAACCAAGATGTTTCAGTTGATCTTTCTCATAGAACTTCACATGAGGTGACCTTTATCAAAAGTTGAAACAATGTTGCTTTGGGAGATATGATGTTTAGAGGTGTTTAGAGGAAATAATATCTCCACTATATGGCCCTACCCTATTTGAGATGGGTATGTATACACCCTCACAATTCGGTACCTTGGTCAAGGCCAACTTTTATTTATGTTGAGTATGCATACACCCACTTTCAGATTTATTTGGGTGAGCTACATTTGAGATGGTTATCCATAAACCTACTCTCAATAATTGTATTCATGATGGGTATCCATAAATCCAATCATAGCATTCAAACTCTCTTAGTGGTATTAGGGTTGGGTATTCATAAACTCTCTCTTTTGTATATCAGCCATGGTTGACTAGACTAAGTTGGGTATCCATAAACCCTCTGACATTTGTAGTTTATCATTCCTCTTTATGCCCCCTGTTAAGCTTAGGGGGTGGCATTGATAATGGTGTATTGAATACACCATTATCAAAACCAGACGGTTCAGGAAAAACTAGTCGGTTTGACCGGTTTAGAAGGTTTTCTGGTTCAGTCCAGTACCTGAACTGCTTGGGCCAGTATTTTGACACAAACCGCCCTTGAACCGACTAGTTTTGTATAGAACTGGGCCAAAACCGCTGAACCGGCAGGTTTTGAACATGTTGGGCCGAATTAATGTCGTTTTAATTCCGTTGTAGTATTTGCCCAGCCATTTAATTTGTCAATCCGAGGTTCGTAGGCTTACGAAGCACCTGCAAAGTATATGCAAGACTGAAGTGAAATTAAGCTAATCTAACCCCCTGTGAAACTAATACTAATCTAATTTAATCCCCCTTAAACTAAAACAAGCAATTACTATTCTAATGCTGAAAGATGAAACACATGACTGAAAGTAAATTGCATAAAAGAAAGACAACATATGAAGAGCAACAAGACAACACATGTGAGCTCACATTAACCATAAAGAAATCTTAATTTACATCACAAGAATAAATGGCAAATCATGAAAGCATCAAAACCAATATTATGAACAAAATCTAAGAATTTCTTTCTCCATATTACAAAGTCAAGACTAACTTCTACAATCTACTATTCTCTAAGATAATCTAAGATCTAAAATATTCTAAGATAATATCCCATTTAATAATTATTTTGAAATGAAGAGAGAGCACTCTCTTTTATACATGAAGGAAATAACCATCTCATAATGAGAGATCCACTATTCACTCAACCACTCAACTACTTTCCTATTATTACAAGATATGATCCCTTCAAATCCTCCACATATCTTTCACAAATTCTCCACATGTCTCTCAACCAAATCTCCATGATCTTCTCCTTGGAATATTCTTTGCATAACTATCTCCTTGAAATGGTGGAGGAGATATATGTGAAGTCTTTTATTTGAATTAATCCTTCACATATTCCTACACATTAGAAATCCCATCCATACTTTAGATATTAGTGAAAAACATGTTAATTTTCTAATATTTAATCATAACTTCACTTATAATACTAAAAATAAATAAAATGGAAATAATAAGGTGAAACCCACATATATGTATGGAAATGGTATGATAAAAGGTTAATGGGACGATGAAATGTGAGGAATAGGGGAAGATAAAGTGGATGAAAAATGGACATTTCTGCATCCCAACATACTCCCCAACTGAACTTGTTGCATGTCCTCATGCAACCATGTATGGCTCTTCTCAAGAACTTTTGGCATCTACACTTTGGCTTTGATTGATGATGTCTTTTTAACAATGAATATTTCTGGAGTGTGAGATACATGAGTAACAACTGGCATTTCCTTATGGTTGGTTCTTGTGTGACAACCATGAATATAAAGAATGTTGGTTATTGTGTTAACAACATTTATTTCATGATGTGAAATGCATGAGTAACAACTGACATTTTCCTTATGGTTGGTTCTTGTGTGACAACCATGAATGCAAAGAATGTTGGTTCTTGTGTTAACAACATTCATTTCATGATGTGAAATTCATGAGTAACAGCTGACATTTTCTTTATGGTTGGTTCTTGTGTGACAACCATGAATGCAAAGAATGTTGGTTCTTATGTTAACAACATTCATTTCGTCATATGTTTTCTAGCTGCATAGTAATTTAACCAGACACTCACTGAAAATGATAAGCTATTAATGTGTATAGAAAGCATCATTGTGCATAAGAAAGTCTTTTCTTTATGAATCATGCCAATATGTATATCAATGTGTTTAAAGCAAAGTGCAATAGACGATTTGTCAGAAAAGAAATGCTCGTGAATGGTAAATGAGATGCAAAATGGGTGATGGTGGTGAAAATAATGGAATGATAGTAGTGATTATGTATTGAATATAGTTCCCCCTCCCCAACTGATGTGGTTGCATGTCCTCATGCAACCTAGCATGGGCTGTGAAAGAAATGGAGCATGGTGAGGGAATTTTCCAAATTATTCATTTCTAGCATGTAGGGAATTTCATGATTAAAGTTTAGAAAACAACATACCCCCACTTACCCAAAAAGTAGATGAACGATGAAATAGGAATGTAGCTGATGCCGCTGGATCGTGGAATGTGTCACTGCTATAGTAGCTGTAACTGCTGAATCATGGGCAGTAAATGAATCAGAACTGCTGCTACTAAATCATGGAGAACATGTAATTGTAAATGCTGTTGCGGCTGTAACCGCTAGAACTACTGTAATGTGAAGTGGAGGAATCTGAACTGTTGCTGATAAATAATGGAAAATGTGGAGGGCAAAAAGTGGAAATATGGTATACTCATAGATCTGAAGTCATGTTTCTGCAACTTCTGATCGAGTCATGAAAAAGAATGTATAGTCTTCACCCGCTACATAACCCAGTGGTATAATTCTAGTCATGCAAATAAATGTGTCGATGTCGAGCATGAAGAGAAATCATTGGATTACCGGCCATTGATGAATGTTGTTAACCAATGCGAGGAAACTCACCAGTGATGTCAATGAGTGCTAAGGTACCCAAGTACATCTTGTGAAGTGGAAATAGATGTGTTGATGTCGAGCCACTTGCAAGATCCGACGATCAAGGGACATTGATGAATTCCCATGATTGTTAAGAAGAGAACTTGCCATTAAGGCATGCAAGCCTCCAGGTACTCAATAATGAACTCTAGCCTATATCCCAGATAAGGTGCTGAGGTCGATGGGAAAAGACTTGTTGAAAGGTGGGCCTTAAGGAATCCCACATCAGTCAATGCGAGTTGGTATAAAAAGATTGGTGGGACTATCAATGAAAAGATCTCAGAGTCAAACAATGGATATGGCAATGCTATGTAGTCATGGAAAGGGAGCTGGTTTTATTCAGAAGACAAACTGGAATGGAAAAATGAACTGAAAAAGATAAAGGGATGTATGCAACTCAAAAATATAGGCATGTGTGAAGTCATGACAGATAAAGCGATGGAAAGTGGACTTCAAGACATGGATGATGAAGGTGCTCTAAAGAAAAAATATGGATAAACAATCATGATGCAAGTTTATGGATGGCTTCTGTGTAACAACCAACGTTGTGATGTTTATGAGCAAAAATCATGAGTAACAGGTCCTTCAGGCTGCCTATCAAAGCACGTTTCTCGAAAAAAATTATGTTTCTTTGAAAAATCACTTCACCAGCAAAATGCGACTGTCTCTGAAACCTGGAAAAAAAAAATTTAGTACAAAATCCTGCATGAAAACTTATTAGTGAATATATATTGAATATAGTTCTCCCTCCCCAACTGATCTGGTTGCATATCCTCATGCAACCTAGCATAAAAATTGTGAGAAGTTCGTAAAAGAAAACATATCATGCAGAAAGAAATACATAAGATGTAAAGAAAATTACCTGTTTGCCGTGTTGGTTTCATTTGTGATTATTTTCAAAGTGATTTTAAGAAGAAAAAAAAATTTGCAAGCAAGTAACTACCCTTTTAATGCATCTCCATACCAAAAATTAAACAAACCCACATCACGGATTTCGAGAAAAATGCAAATTGGCTGTAGGTGATTATGGTCATTTTATAAAAAAAATGTAAATTGGATTGGGATGAAAATTTCCAGGATTTTTCATCTTGGTATTATACATTCTCTATCCAAAAATCATGAGAATCCAACTTACCAATTGAAAAATATGCCCATTTCAATTTCTGCACTTTTGTAGATGAGCATGAATAAAAATGTGTTGTAGCTAAAATTCCTGAACCAATATTTCACAAAATACAAACTCGGTTGTGATGAAAATTTTCAAACAATTAACTACCATTTTAATGCATCTCCACACCAAAAATTAGACAAACCCACATCATGAATTTTGAGAAAAATGCAAATTGGATGTAGGTGATTATGGCCATTTTCTAAAAAACCGTACATTGTATTGGGATGAAAATTTCCAATCGTGTTCATATTGGTATTATACACTTTCTGTCCAAAAATAATGAGAATCCAACTTACCAATTGAAAGATATTCCCATTTCAATTTCTACACTTTTGTAGATGAGCATGAATAAAAATGTGTTGCAGCTGAACTTCCTGAACCAATATTTCATAAAATACAAATTGGGTTGGGTTGAAATTTTTCAAACAAGTAACTACCATTATAATGTATCTCCACACCAAAATTTATACAAACCCACATCACGAATTTTGAGAAAAAGGTGAATCGGTTGTAGGTGATGATGGTCATTTTCTTGAAAATCGTGCACTAGACTGAGCTAAAACTTGCCACGGTTGTTCTTCATGATGTTGTGCATTCCCTATCCAAATTTTAGGAAAAACAAGCTCATGGTTTGCAAGATATCCTTAAATAAAATTTTGCACTTTTGCCAACGACGCCAAAATGTTGGGCCGGCGTAGACTACTTGACAGTGTTTTGGTAATAACTTCTTTGTTTCATGCTCGATTTAAATGATTCCAAATCCAAAAGAAAGTGGATTCATAGGGATAGTTGCAGTAGAAACAAGTTATGAAAATTTTATGGTATGGTATGTCATATAATCTGAATAACAGCCTGCATCCTAATGTTGTTTGTGAGTTTCAGCCTAGACCAACGGTCACTATTTTGAGTACAACGTTTTCGTTAAAAGATGGATTGATGTGATTCTAATTGGAGATGAAAATAGATTCATCTAGGTATATCCAATAGAAATAGGTTTTGAATACAAGAAGAATTTATGGGTCAAATATTCCAATGAACAGCTGAGAAAACAAATTTTTTATAGTGCAGATTTAGGATAGGTAGTCAGTATTTTGGGCATATCTCCTTCATACGATATCAAAATCGAATGATTCAAAATGTTTTTTAAACTATATTAATAGCAGAGTATGCAGTAGAAACAGGTTTTTAAAATTCATCCATTAGGTCTCCCAAAACATGATTGTCCCAACTATGTTCTTGAGCTGCCTACTCCACCCCGAGTCATTTTGACCATATCTTTTTCGTTTTAGAACCAAATTGAAGAATTCAAATTGGATTGGAAACTAGACTTAAAGGGATACTTTGAATAGAAAAATGTTTTAAAACTAAGCCCTTATGGTCCCTAAAACTAGGACTGTCCCGATTGTGTTTTAGCGAACTTTAACAAGCCAAAATGTCAAAAAAAATGCAATAGATTTGCGTTGTTTCAGCTTGGATTTGTAGCTGCTTTCAACATTATAATTCTAGTGTTTTTTTAAGCTTAAAAATGAAATTGCAGACCATTTTTATTTAACAATTGAAAAAGGTTTTAGCAAATGGAGATAATGAATTGTAAAATAAATATGAAATCAATTAAGCATGTTGCAAAACATTAATTATTCATTCCTGAAAATTTTAGAAAACATCCTACTTTCTGATCCTCGTGATCACACGAAGCACGGAGGAGAGCATACTTATTCTAGGTGAAAGCAAAGACTAGAAATAAAATCCTACCTACCTTATGCTAATTGGGAATTAGAAAACAGTTATGTGTTATAATCAAATAGCCAGTGTAGCCATACACGCAACAGTAATAGGAATATATTATCTTTTAATGCCATGCATGAACAATGGAAATATACAAATATGAATTAATTTAATTGTTGTGGCTGTGATCTAACTAAATAAAAAGAAAAACTAAATTGTTCTAACCTCGTTCTCGCTTGAAACCATCGTTCGATAGGGCTTTCGTAGGCATAGTTTTCACTCCTCAGATCATGCTGCAACTCCTCATGGTCCTCCTCGATATCATGTTCATATTCATCGATCTTCTATTCAAATACTTGTTCACCTTCACATGCGCAGGAGTTTTCTGATGATGATTCCTCGTTTGATTATGGAGGAGTAGTTAAATCTCTTATTGCTGCCAAGACCTCCTCTTCTTGGGAAGAGGAAAATCCAGCTTTTGCCAAGGCATGAGTGAGTAGTTCCAGACTTATACTCATTATTAAACCATGTTGAAAAAGGGATTCTTACAGCACCAAAAACTGAAATTTGAAAATCTTAAATAAAAAAAAACCATTTATGTAACAAAAGAAAACACTCTAAAAAAATAAATAACTCTTCACAGTTGCGGAAATTAAACACTCTTGCAAGAATTGAAATTTACACTACCACACTTGCATGTATTGAAATCTACACTACCACACTTGCAGGAATTGAAATCTACACTACCATGCTTGCAGGTATTGAAATCTATGCTACCACACTTGTAGGAATCGAAATCTACGCTACCACACTTGCAGGAATCGAAATCTACGCTACCACACTTGCAAGAATCGAAATCTATGCTACCACACTTACAAGGATTGAAATATATACCTCAATCCATCATGCTTCCCCTGCAACGATGCCAAAATGTTGGGCCGAATTAATGTCGTTTTAATTTCGTTGTAGTATTTGCCCAGCCATTTAATTTGTCAATCCGAGGTTCGTAGGCTTACGAAGCACCTACAAAGTATATGCAAGACTGAAGTGAAATTAAGCTAATCTAACCCCCCGTGAAACTAAGACTAATCTAATTTAACCCCCCTTAAACTGAAACAAGCAATTGCTAATCTAATGCTAGAAGATGAAACACATGGCTGAAAGTAAATTGCATAAAAGAAAGACAACATATGAAGAGAAACAAGACAACACATGTGAGCTCACATTAACCATAAAGCAATCTTAATTTACATCACAAGAATAAATGACAAATCATGAAAGCATCAAAACCAATATTATGAACAAAATCTAAAAATTCCCTTCTCCATATTACAAAGTCAAGACTAACTTCTACAATCTACAATTCTCTAAGATAATCTAAGATCTAAAATATTCTAAGATAATATTTCCTTTAATAATTATTTTGAAATGAAGAGAGAGCACTCTCTTTTATACATGAAGGAAATAACCATCTCATAATGAGAGATCCACTATTCACTCAACCACTCAACTACTTTCCTATTATTACAAGATATGATCCGTTCAAATCCTCCACATATCTTTCACAAATTCTCCACATGTCTCTCAACCAAATCTCCATGATCTTCTCCTTGGAATATTCTTTGCATAACTATCTCCTTGAAATGGTGGAGGAGATATATGTGAAGTCTTTTCTTTGAATTAATCCTTCACATATTCCTACACATTAGAAAGCTCATCCATATTTGAGATATTAGTGAAAAACATGTTAATTTTCTAATATTTAATCATAAATTCACTTACAATACTAAAAATAAAAAAAATGGAAATAATAAGGTGAAACCCAGATATATGTATGGAAATGGTATGATAAAAGGTTAATGGGACGATGAAATGTGAGGAATAGGGGAAGATAAAGTGGATGAAAAATGGACATTTTTGCGTCCCAACAGAACATATGGAACCAACAGGTCTGTACTGTCCCATACGATAGTCGTCAAAGCACCCACAAAGCTCAATTTTTTTTATAAAAAAAACAAAAAACGCCTAATTTAAAGGACATATACTAACCCTAGTCCCATTGTGGTGCTATTTAAATCCCCCCCCCCCCCCCCCCCCCCCCCCCCCCC
>LPNX010228413.1:291422-403198 GCA_001517045.1 Pseudotsuga menziesii
TTCGTTATTTGCACCTGTACTCGCTATATATATGAGAAACTTTGCTTATTTGTGTATTAATGGTTTGGATTCATATATATGCACATGAATATATAGGTTTTTTTACTAAAATGTGAATATTTTATGCATTGTAAAAATACAACAATGTGAGTCTACCATTTTTTTTTTTGGTTCCAGTTTGGTTCACATTTTGGGCTTCACCAGTTCGATGACCGATTCGGTTCTTCTAACATTCGTGTATTCTTCACATGTGTCTATGGTAGACCCATAATATATCATTAATGCGCTGGGATAATTCCAACGTTCATTTAGTGTAATACTAAGTTATGGTTAAGGCCGACCTAGTTAATCTTATGTGGGCCCATAAGTTATAACCTCTCTTGGGGATGGTAGCCTACTTCTTGGGATGTGTATAAATGTGCTAAAATGTCATTTTTTAGCCATTATTATGGGCTATTTTTCTAAAAATCTCTTGTGATCTCAACAGGGAATGGCAGAAAGAACTGTGTTTTCTAAAACTTATCTAGCCATCATTTCTTGTAGGGGCAAGCCAACCTATTAATTCTTCTATGATTTCTCTTACTGTAAAAGTTCTTTCTTGTATGTTCCTTGAATATGCCTTCTATGGGGGCATGATGCAGTAATAATGTTCCCCCAGTAGGATGTGGATAGAGGCATGCCTTTGAAACAACCCTTGTTCCATTTTCATAGGTGATGGCTTAGGGTCTTCCACCTTGCTGCCAAGTCTTCAAATCTAACAAATTCTAGTTTGAAAAATTGCATAATCACACCCAAATACCATCTCTTCTTTTGTGAACCTTGGGAACATAGATTAGATAAGTTTTAACATGTACGAAACATCTTGAGTTTTGAACCCTAACAAATTGGTATTTCGAAAATTGTTGCGCAATCTTGCACCTAAACGTCCATCTGCTTTTACCAACCCCAACAACTTTACTTGTTATACTTGCATTGTATTTGTACATGGTAAAAAATATTTACTTTTTTGATGCCATTATTGCTTTGAGACTTCCATAGCCACTGGTTCTTGGGAAGTTACTATTAATTTTCATTCACTGTCTTGTAATGGAATCACTTCTAGAAGTTAAGGTTGAAGGTTGGAAAATGTGTCCTTTTAAGATTGAGGTAGTCATTATCTGGAAGTTTATGATATTCAACTTTATGACAAGAAAACTAAAACTGCTCTTGTGCATCTTAGTCACATTAACTACATAATCACACCAAATATTCATCTCTGCACCTTTGAACCTTGGCAACTTAGATTAGGTAAGTTTTAACATGTACCAAACCTCTTGAGTTTTGAACCTTAACAAATTGATATTTTTAGAATTGTTCTCCAATCTTGTACCTAAATCTCCATCTGGTTTTACCAACCCCAGCAACTTTGCTTGTTATACTTGTGTTGTATTTGTAAATGTTGAGAATTCTTTCTTTTGGGAGCCCATTATCGCTTTGATACTTTTGTAGCCATTGTTTCATGGGCAGTTACTTTTAATTTTCATTCACTTTGCACTGTCTTGCAATATAATCACTTGTAGAAGTTAAGTTTTATGGTTGGAAAATGTGTCTTATTTACTAATTTAGGGCTGAGGTAGTCATTATCTGGCAATTTTATGTTATTCAACTTTATCACAAGAAAAGTAGAATTGCTCTTGTGCATCTTAGGCACAGAAACAGAGATTGTTGTCTAACCTGAAGTACTAATATATTGTTTGCAGAGATGAATTTGATGAGGAATCAGATGGCATGGTATTGTTTGGAGAGGTTCCCACTATGGCAAGTGGAAGTGATGATCATGTTGATGAAAGTGGAGAAAAGCTACCAGTTACTAACGAAACTGGAGATTGTTTAGATGATGTTGAATTAATCATTGCTGACTCTCTAGTGGCTACTAGAACAAAGAGAAAAATGGGCGTTGATATGACTTTTGATAATGAGAACTCGAGTAACAATAAGAAAATTGCAGTTGCCACAACTAACACAGTTACCATTGCAGGAGGTAAGAGGAAGTTGGATGACGATGATGATGATATGATTCTAATTGATGAGGATCCTAGTAATAGGAAGAAGACAAGATTGGAGTAGGAAACGTGTCATATTCCAAAACCTGTAGAAAAATCATATTTTTCTAGTAATCTAGCTTAGAGTTGATTTTTGTTTATGATCCCCATGTAAAATGGTAGGAAAATAAAATTGTATGTTTTATCACAAGAAATTGAGACTAATCTGAACTCTGTAGTTGTGTGGGTGGCGTACCTTCATATCTTTTACAAAAAGGAGAAGGTGATAGGAACGGATGATATGTTTCATCATGCGGTGCAGAACACTAAATGTTCATATGAACTATGACTTCTCTTTATAAATAGCCATCTTCAAATGGATCAGAGATTGGAAGCTTACAAGTCTGCAATCATAGCATTATGCCAGAATGCATGTGCTGATAAAATTGTTCCATTTGTCCTGGAAATTGTTTTGCAGATGCTTAATTTTATATCTATGTTAGACTGAAAGCATAAAGCCATGACATGGATTGATGAACTCCTTTACTGTTCATCTGAAAATTATGGCAAAGGGCAGTTAGAGTTTATCAGTATCTTCAGTGTATTTCCATATTTGAGAAATTCGGATGCTTTTGTACTTATGGTCTGTTGTACATATTTCGGTGTATATGGAAAGCTTCCTAAATCTATTACGGGGTAGCTTGAATTAGTAGTAATTATCTTTTGTAGAGAGAACAAATATATTATTACAATTGAACCACAAAAGTGAAGACTTGGCATTATACAGGAGAAACAAGTCAGGTTTCTTCCTATGCAGTTGGACATGCAAATGAATTTTCTAGAAAACAGTCAAATATGAAGGCAACAATAGAAGCAAGAACTAGCAGCTAAAAGGAAGACATTGTCTGATATCTTTGATGAAAATGGAGGAGAAATGATTGCAGTGGAATGCGCACATTGTCTCGCTCCTAAACGAGTTGTTCACTCATGATGATAAAACCTGTTCAAAGAAATGGAAACCACCAAAATACCCAAAATCAGAACTCCCAGCACGAGCAAACAAACGAACACAACCCCTGGGCTTATTGGATCACATCGTGTCAAATCAAGGTCAATCAAATGAAGGCAATGGCATTGGGGACCAATGGTTTTAACCCTACAAAAGTGGTCTGTGTGTTTCAATCCTAGGTTGGAAGCATTTACAACACAATTGATCTGGGTTAAGCTACCATGATTTCCCATTGAGATTTTTGAGGGGAATAGATAGCCTTTCAGGACCTTGAATGTGGGGGCTCTTTAGTAGCCGACACTTATTTTGTAGCTCCTTCAGCTGGGTCATTGACAAGTAAGTCCCGGGGTTATAATTAGTCATTTCCTTTATAGAGCATGTTTAATCAGCAGCCTACAAAGTATATCCAACCACTGCAACTTGACCATGCCGAAAGTATAAAAAAAGACACAAACTATCATGGTTAAAAAGATTCTAATAACACCCTCTGCCATGTAATCTTGTGCACAAATTCCTATTCAGTGAAGAATTCACAGAGGGTGCAAAATGAAAAGCATTCCCAAAGAATACAATACAAAGGAAACAATTGATGAAATGAAATCTTCAATAAGATTAAAACTGAATAACATGCATTGAAATGTAAAGCAAGGTCTTGGTCTTGTTGCAATCGCTGCAATGAGTTTTCTGGGGGTTTGACGAACATATGGGGTCTAGAGGGTGTACTGTTGTTTACAGAGGTGTTCGCGGCGCCCTAAAGGCCACCGCAGAAGACATTGTGTGAGGGGTTTGGATGTTCAGGTGCAGATATTTCGTATAATCTTGAACACCCGAGGGATTTGAACTCTAGACCACTCTATGTTTCAGAAAACAAAGATGCATGCACTAGAAAACCATTTCCGTACCTTTAAAGAATCTCTCAGCCCCTTCTTCTCTTTTGTTTGTGCTATATTTGGGCAGATATAAAAATAGACATGTACAGTCTGAAGCCGTGTCCGAAGCCGAGGGAGGCCATGGGTGCTGGACTTGGCCTTCACCCCACAATTGAGGTCGGGTATATTTTGGTTCTACTCGTGGTGTTGAAGGGTTGTATCACTCTTGCTGGCTAGTTGGGAAGTTGGTAAATTAGGTGTGAGCTGAGGCACACACACAAAGAAATGTCAAATATCATCCGGCTCTATGCCAAATGGATCACTCCACACACATACCACTTGGTGATCAAATTTGAATAAGGGCAGGTCAATGATAAAATTTGAAATTTGAAGGGTGGGTCAATGAATTTTAGATATGAAGGGAAATATAAATAATTTTCACAATTATAAATTAAGTAAACTCTTTCATAAAAAAAAACATAAATACTTTTTTAAAATTTTTTACAATTTTACATAATCGAGAACTTCTCTTATTGAACACATTAAGTTGTCATATGTGTATCATTAACAGTGATGTAACAACTATTCTATTGTATTTTTTCCACTTTGAGCACACTTCATTATACAAAAAAAATACTTAGACTATGCCATAACCATATTGGGGAATCCACATGAAATCCAAGTTTGAGAGATGTAAGAATTATAAGGATTGGGAACCTAAGGAAAAATAATACACAACTCAGAAAACATTAAAATAAAATTCCTACATACCAAGCAAGTTCGCAAATCTAGCATAACCGAGGTCGGGGCATCAACATTTTTTGTTCAACAATTGTCATGAAAACATACATATATGGGATGGAGGGGCAATGGAGTCAAACCTAATTCAATTGAATCCTTGCAACTCACTACATGCCTGAGTCTCAACAATCCTCTTTTAAACAGGGATGATTTTAAGGAACCATACTTATTTGAAAGTGTATAAATGTTGGTGAATCTCACCAATTCTTAAAAAACCAACTATAAAATGTTTGGTGATATTTTTCAAAAAATATTTTAATTTCCAAGGATTTTATATCGTTTATATAATAATTTGGCTATTTTTAGGGTGAAAAAAGTTTACCCCATCAAAATTAGGCTAAACAGGGCTTCAAAAAATGCAAAATGGCGAATCGTTTTTTGGAGAAAAACCCCTAAAAATAGCCCATGGGCTAAATTTCGCCCCTAAAATTATCCATGCTTTTAAATTGAACCAAAATACCAAAGTAAGTTTATTAATGGCTAGATTTGAGAAAGTTCTAGGTGTGAGTAATTAAGGGATCGAGGCTAAAATTTGTTGTGATTTGTACTAGTCCATAATTCAGTGAATCGATAGTCATGAGTAGGAATTTAAGTTATTTAATGAAAACAAGAAATGTGTATAACCTCTATTTTAAACATGTTTTCCATGTTGATGCATGCCACTACCCTCTTTATTGTCTTACCAAAAGGCATGCTAATGAGGAAGAAGACCTAAAATTATGGACTTCACCTTCAAAGAATGCCTTGCAATCACATTGGTAAGGAGTTATAAGAAGATAACAACAATCCAATGTGTCAAATATTAGTTGTTAGTGTTAATTAAAGACTTATATGGTAAATTTAATATAAGATTTACTTATAGTTGTCTCTTAATCGTTGTGTCTTGACACATTTAATATTTTATGGTCCTCCTTGTGCCTTTCCCCAATTTGTATTATAAGGTGAGGATGTGCATGCATAATAATCCTTAGTTATTATTATGAGATGAGGATTTAAAGAGAAGAGGATGTAAAGACAAGCATTTTTTATATGTATTTTGGTAGCGTCGAGGACAAATGTTGTGAGAAACCACAAATGTTTGGATGGACTGAGGGAGATTACATCATGATCATGCCACCCATCAAATTGAAGACTATTCTTGAGCCAACAATTGTTTTTTTAATTTTATTAATAACTATTGTTTCTCCATATCATGTTCCCAATGACACCTCTCTATAGCAATGCATAAATCAACCTTTGCACAGTTTGTGATCCTAGCTACATGCACTTTTTTGTATTTGCATGACATCACGTGTTTTTTATAGTTGTCGTGAGTCCATGATATTCATGCAAGAAATGAATTCTTGTAGAGGACTTATCAAACCGGCCTTTTCAATTTAATTTTGACAAAAAAGGAGTGGACATTGGTAGCGAGGTTCACATAGGTAGTAGGCACAAACTTTTGAGCTCGTTTCGGGCCTAGTAGTAGACTAGTAGATGTTATTTTTTGATACAGTCGTACTTGTTGATAAATTCTCACAATTTAGATTGCAGCTCCAAGTGACTCGAGAGTGAGAGTCGCATATTGATGGCTAGTGCCTCGTAGTCATCGATGATTACTATCTATCTTGCACAACTAAGCAGTGAGTGCATGACATGAGTGAGTGACTGATTATAATTTATCATATTTCCAATATTTTGAATGATAAGTTGAACTTTATAGTATAGGAATTTCAACATCTTGACAAATTTATTTGAATGGGTAGTTTCAAATGTTTCCCTTCTTTTGAAATGTTGATATAATTTACGCCCTTGTTAATTGGAAGGGTAAAATTTAGTTTTTAAATTTTTTTTGGGGGGGGAATTTTAACTTTACACTTATGGGAAGGGATAGAACCCTTTGTAAGGGCTATGAAGGGTTCAATTTTGAATGTTGCATGTAATTTGTACTTACGGAATTTCCATGTTCTTGGAGAAATGCTCAGGAGTCTAGCCTTTGAGTCGTGGGTTTCGATGACCCTATCCCGATTCCCGAGTCCACCCTCCATTCTATTATTTTTTGGTGTTGGTGTCATTATGATGTACACTTTTACATTGGTATATTATTTAATTACATCATTAGTTAATTGACAACTTGGTTTTCTAATGTTCTTTGGATGTGTGGCTTTGAGGATTTTTAAGGCTCTTTTATATAGGAATGGTCAAGGTGCACTAAAAATGTAAGTGAAACTAATTATTATTGAGTTTTCAAGTTAATTATTATTGATTTCTTTAGTATACCTCTTTGATAATATTGTTTATGATATTTTTTAGTAGAGCCTTCTCCTAAACCTTCTAGACTTCTTGCAGCTCCTTAACTAAAGTTAATGTAGCAGCTGCCCTAATCCTGGCATCTGCAAAGGAGAGGTTTACAAACACATCTATGTGTAACTTCAGTTGAATAGGGCCAATGTCTTTCCCGTGTGGAGGGTTACTATGATCAAACCTCGGTTCATTGGGTCATGTGAAATAAATAACTGATTCATTAGAGTTTCTAATGCAAAGCTATGATCCTTCAGGGTTTTTGTATTATGACTTTGATTCATTAGGGTTTCTATAATGAAATTCTCCTCCAGCAGAGTCTGCATAGCCATTTTCCTCAAAGATTTGATCATTTTGAATAGCGTTCAATGGATTTTCATCCAAATAAATGCTTTTATTTTCACTTTTCTTCTTATTCTTCTTACTCGCAAACACTTCAACTTCCATGGCATCTTCCAACATAAATGAATAAGCCCCATGAATCATAAATAATGTTAGAAATTGGGGCTGCATAGTTTAGGAAGAGATGGGACCTGGATCATCCTCCATGATGGTGTCATTTTGAAATTTCCATTTTTTCCATTCACCATCACCCAATAAGATACCATACTTCAATAAATGATATGCAATTTGATTCATTTGTCTGAAAACATGTTGGAAGGATATTTCCCAAAATTTAAAGACAATTATGATCAACTCTTCAGAATAGGCCTAAGATATGTATTCCTCAGTGGTATGTGATATTTCATCCATTTATGATCAATAAAGAGTCACCAAAAACTTGAAGTCTCATGATGAACTTAGGCTCTAGAGGTTAATACCAAACCATGGCCTAGTAGTACAAAAATATTCATGGTGTTATACATCCCAAAATGGCCATCATATCCCACTCAGAATCCAAAAGATTCCCTCTGTAAGGCCTATGTGATGGAATTTAGCCCTACACAGAGTTAAGGGTCATTTATGGGTGATTATGGTTAAATTAAGGGTAATTAACTGTCGATTAGTGATCATTGAAGGGTAATTTGTGGTCAATTACGGGTAATTAAGAGTCATTTAGGGGTAATTATTAGGTAATGAGTTGTGGTAATTCGGGGTTAATATGGGGTCAATGAGGGGGTAGTCAAGGGATGATTAGTGGTAATTAGGGGTTAATAAGAGGTCAATTAGGGGGTAGTTAGTGGATAATTAGTGGCAATTAGGGGTCAATTATGAGTTAACTAGGGGTAATTATTGGTCAATTATGGGTAAATAGGGTCCATTTAACCCAAGGCATTAACTAAACCAAGGTTTCCCATGATGTTGGGAATTTATTTAGGTACATGGCGTCATGTTCCCATTTCAAATCCTTGTGTGTGAGGCACACTAGTCTACATTGATGGGTTTACTAGGGAATATGCCTTATATGAATGTTTAGAAGCATCCCTTGCATTTTTCCACGAGGTTTTCCTTCTAAAAAAGTGGGGACCATTTAGAGGGTATCGAGGGTTAATTAGTGGTAAGCATGGATTATTTAGGGGTAATTAGTGATCAAGTAGGGGTCATTTAGGTGCAATTAGTGGTTAACTAGGGGTAATAATTAGGGGTCAATTATAGGGTAATTAGAGGTAAATTGCAGTACACTCACTACAACAAAAACTGGATTTAGCATCTCTTTTTGCATCCATTTTTGTGTCTAGACCATCTTTCAGTGTATTTTTCTTCATTTTTTGGACAAAATGGTGCAATTTCATGGGTTGGTGCTATTTTATGTGTTTTTTGCGTCCTTTTTCTAAATATGGCACAAATTGCGACATAATTTGCACCAGGTTTTGCACCTGGTTATGCGACAGGTTTTACATCAGGTTTTGCGACAGGTTTTGAGCCTAGTTTTGCACCTAATTTGGCGCCTAGTTTGTACATCTACTCTTGTTGCGCCCCCTTTTACATCCATGTTTGCCTCAACTTTTATGCCCTTGTTTTCATCCACTTTTGCATCCTTTTTTACATCCACTTTTGCATCCACTTCTGCTTCTTTTTTTGCATCCCTTCCTACGCTAAGTTTTGCATCAAATTTTACATCATGTTTTGAGTCTAGTTTTGCATCTCGTTTTGTTTCAGCCAATTTTGCATCCACTTTTGCATCCATTTTTTCGTCCCCTTTTGCACCCATGTTTTCATCCCTTTTTGCATCCCATTTTGCATCCATGTTTACGTCTTTTTTTCCATCTACTATTGCATCCACGTTTGCGTCCACTTTTTTCGCATCCCAATTCATACCCATTTTTGCGCTTACTTTTACACCCACTTTTGCTTCAACTTTTGCATCCACGTTTGCATCTTTTTTTGCATCCAATTTTACATCAATTATTGCATCCCTTTATGCATCCATTTTTGCTTCCACTTTTGCATCGGGTTTTGCGTTGGGTGTTACAACTACTTTTGCATCTACTTTTGTTGCATCCACTTTTGCATCCAATTTTACATCCATGGTTGTATCCAATTTTGTGCCACTTTTTTCATCATGTTTTGCTTCCACGTTTGCATCCACTTTCGCATCACCTTTTGCATCCATTTTTGGTGCACCCCATTATGCGCCCACTTTTGCACCTACTTTTGTTGCATCCATGTTTGTATCATTTTTTGCATCCATGTTTTTATCCACTTTTGCATCCAGTTTTACACCCAGATGTTGAACATACACTAGTGGAAAATGAGAGATTAGTGACCAAGAGACCAAAAATTTTGGTCACCACAGTCTCCTGAAAGGAACAAATGACCAAAATTGATAATTCTAAGTGAGCTGACTAAAAACGACCAAGATAAATTACCACTTTTGGTCACGAGATAGAAACAGACTAAAATGACCAAGATAAATGACCAAATTTGATCACAGGATATGTAGACTTCAAATGACTAAATAACAATTGGTCATTTATTTGGTCATTTTTAGTTGTGTCACTCCGACACTGGAAAAAATTACTAATTTGAGAATGCATTTGTACATTTTACTAAATTCTAACACTGCAGATGGATTTAGAGATCCCCTTAATGGAGTCTCTGAATCCATCTGCAGTGTTCGAATTTAGTAAATTAATAATGTACTGTCACAACTCAACATGAATTGACCAAATTAATATATATAAAATACATACTGGTTAATATTATTATTATATGATATATAAACACACATATCTATATATTATAATATATCTATACATTATTAAATATAAAATAAATAACAAAACCATATAAAAAACAAATAAACACAAGAAAAACACAAAAGAATGACACATAACAAAAACACGACCCATACAACAAAACACCTTTCCATTTCGAAAAAGACCGAATATCATCTTTCTATTTTGACAATGACCTAATATCATGTGTCACAAGTCAACAACTTGGAATCCCCTTATGTGTATTGAGAAATAACACATGCTCTTTATTGAGTTCTCTAATAGAATAAAATAGATGTCTTGAAATTCAAACTAGTGCCATAGTGTTACAATTTACTAGATTTTAATGTTGCGTAGATGGATTCAAAAACCCATTTCTAGGGGGTCTCTAAATCCATCTGTAATGTTAAATTTTAGTGAACTATAAAAAAGTATTGTCAAAATTGCAATTTTCCATTCGTGAATTTCCTCTTAGAAAGGGATCATATAATTATTATATTTTGTAGCTAATATGTAATATTAATATATTATAGTTAAGTATATTCATATGCTTAATTTATATTATTTGCATTTATATAATAAGTTAATATATCTTATAATAAAGTTAATATATATAAACATATTATAATTATATATAATATCTTTAATATTAAAGATTAAATAAATAAATAAAAACAAAAACAACAAAACAAACACAATGAAAGTCTCCAAAATTAAGAGGCTTTGGAGGGAAGGGTTAGACATGAGAGGCCATGGAGGGAGGGTTTGTAATGGAATGGCACAGGCCTTGGGATCTCAATTGTCTTAGATTGTTCTAAGGATCAAGGCATTGAAAACCCTGATCTGGGCTCTACTAATTTTGCGTTTAAGAGGGTCTTGGGGTTTCATTTGGGACATAAACTTCTAAAAGATTTCAAGGTTTGAATCTAACGTTTCAATGGCTCAAGTATTAGAAGGCTGGTACAAGCAAATGCTCGTAATTACTCGCTCCTATATCACAACTTTGATTCTCAGCACTTTCGGATGCTCCCTCGATGTACGCATATCTAATGTCAGTGTATTGTTTCCATGATTTTTTTTGGTCAAGTAACGATTTAGCCTTTATTTGCTGAAGATTTTTTGTGTAGATATTTGTTTTTTCTGCAGATCTTTATTTATTCGGTTGTATTTCAAGGCGTATCCATCGTCTGTCATGAATGCATTTTATTTTTGTTTTGATTGAATGGTGGTTCATGGCTGTGAAATATATATATATACACTTTGTCTATCATAGATGCTGGGGGAGGGGTGGCAGCTGAGAATTGGTGGAGTTTGGGTGCCAAACCGAACGAAAGAGCCAATATTACAATGGCATATGTTGGGCACCATGAGATAGAAGGCATGGTCGATTGTGGGGGATTTGTGTGATTTGTTGGCGGTTGGATCAAGTTGTGGGTGGCAAGGGATCATCAACCTCCGCCACAAACGTCAGCGACAAGAAATAAATAGAGGGTGTATTCAATATCCAGATCTCAAACAAAGGAGAGAAGGCTCAGGTAACTATGACCATGAGGAGTGTAATCTGGTTTGCATGCAATGAAATTTGGGGGAAATATAAAGGAATGAAGCGCTGCCACAAAGATTCACCCAGATCCATCAATTCACATTCCATTCATCCTCTTACAAGGAAATGCTAATTGCATACCTAAATACGTCATTTTCACAAATCCCTTGCTATGGAAACTGATTGAAGATTCTAGATTGGTCATCCGATAAATGGATCTGATATTTCCATTTTTTCAAGCATGTGGACTGCCATTACTTTAAATAAATTCTAGATCTATATATACGATATTCTAGAATAAGAAATGATCTATACATACATTGAGAGTAATTTATGAATTGCATGCAAATATTAATGTGTTCCTGATTGTTGTTAACTGTACAAAAGTATCCATAGTGCACACCACACAACTAAACATACTCACACTACTTCATATGGCTCAAAAGTCCCACGAAAGTTTGCCACGAAAAAGTTAAAATCGATTTTTTCGTGGAAAAACAGTTTAAAATTTTGGAAAAAAATGAAAATGTCCTTGACGATCATCACTATAGCGATGCATAGTCCATAACGTTTCTATAGCGATGGACGTTCGTCAACAAAGATGCACATAGTGGCTTTGCATGCTTTTTGGTGAGGATAAGCATGTTGGCTTTGTATTAGAGGGAGAGATGAGGAATTTGAGAATAGTGCCCATACACCCTTTCTCATCTAAAAGATCTATCAACATAATTAATACTTTCAAATATAAATAATTTTAAATATAAAGAAATTAATAATTCCATAAGATCCCACCACGGCTTTGACGTGATTTAATTTTTAATATTAATAATTGCTCAACTATAATTAAGGAAATGATACATCACACAAATAATCCATATAATAATGTTTTATATTATCCTTCTTTAGTGAGATCGTAATATTTTGATTCACTTGCAAAGGTATTTTAATCAGGGTAGTGAGTTTATTAAATTATAAATATAGAATGGAACTCTAATCTCTACCATGTATTTTACAAAACAACATTTAAAAATGATCCATCCAACTTGACCATACCATGGCCCTAGAACCAAAATAATTACGCTGATAGGCATTTTTCTCTGAGGTCCATTTTGTAAAAAAATGGACTTGATTGGTTGGAGGGAGGTCGTCCCTTCCTCTAATAAAAAAGTGACATGTACCATTTTAGAAGTGTACTTAGGTTGTGGATGACGTACAAAAAATCCATTTCATCTTCCATCTGACCAGTAAAAACTCGCCACTTGTTTTCTTCATATCCCACCACCCGATGCCTCTTCCACCCTCTACGTTTTCCCTTGCCTCCTTCTTCCAAGTGCTCTCCATGCTCCTTCCACACTTCCACCGACTCCCCAACTCTCCTTTGCGCCCATCTCTCCCATGTTCCCTCCTACCAACCGCCCTCGCCCTCCACTTGCATTCTCGATGTGCCCCACTCTTCCCTACACCAAACACCACATCCATCAAGCTTTCCAGCGCCTCCTTCTCCTGCATCTGAAATTGTCACCATTCCACAAGGAAAAAATGTTGGACGGAAGGATAAGAACCATTATACTAATGGATATTCACATAATAATCAATTAAACAATATTTTTTAACATCATTGGTAGTCAAAGATTAATCCTCCTTAGAATCTATGTGAGATGGGTGTTTGAGAAACTATTCAACACTTTCAAGTTACCAACAATAAAATCATATAGAGAATATTTGTCCTTGAGCACATTGTGAACATAAATTTTATTCAAAAATGGATTGTAACATTTTGATTATGGTTGCTAGATTTTGGTTGATAGTTGACTATGTCAGCTTCCACACCAATAAGTTTTATTGACCGTGTCAAAGGATTGCAATGGACAAATAAAATTATGCATCGCGTGATCGTAATTCTAATATATAGGAGTGTCTCATTAGAAGTTTGGCATACCTCAAGAGAAATAAATTAAAAAATTATAATCATTGTAATAATTAAAAAAAATGGGACAACAAAAACTATTTCCACCATCATTTTCAAAAAAATGTATTATTTCCATGACAAGTATGCCCATAGTGAAAGAAATGATGAGGAGAAATTGGGTTGGAACTAGAATGATTAGTGTATAGATGTAGTGCATGATCTAAAATTGGTGTGGCAATGGCCCTACACTTGGTGGTTTGACATCAATAGATGATGGGTCTTAATGGAAAGCTACCACAAACATGCTAAATCAAATTAGACTGTGTATGCGATGAGATTGTAGTACTAATGGCTTGAATTCTATATCTGAGATTAGGTTGATGGTGTGGGGGGGGGGGCTTGGGTATATTCCTAGGAGCAAGAAATCCTTTCAATGTGTTAAAACTAATGGTTGCTTGATCCTAAGCATGACAAATACTAACCCCTTGAAATTCACGAATGTTAAAATAATTGACATGGAGACCAAGGATGAACTCAACCCATAATTTCTGAAGAAAATACAAGGGAAACTCCCTATACCTGTAGGGAATTTTATCAAATATGATAAATCATTAGTCCATCCAATAGGCTCTCCAATCATGGATTGTGCACCAACCCATGCAAAGATGCCTCTTTCTCGGATCAGGTAGTTGGTTGGTTCTAGGGTCAATGAACAACTAAACAATAATCTCTTTGAATATATTCAATTATTTGATCATATCCTTACTAATTCCATCTAAGCAGTATTGTCTCATCCTAACCCTATATTTTGATATATTAGATAATTGGACACAATCATGGTCAATGGAAGCTACAAAGGTGTTAGGTGAGGTGGCCAATGAAATATGGAATGGCTCTCTTTTGTTCCTAACATCCCCAATTAAGTTTATAAGTTCATATAGACATTGATTAATTTTAGTTTATGGGTCTTGTGGGTGATCAGAGTTTGGATTTTAATAAGGGTTTTGCAAAATTATGGTGAAATAACAACTGCAATTAAATAGTGACAATTTTTGTAATTCTAAATTTCTTAAATCTTGAAAACATAAAAAAATGTCATTTCAAATCAAATATATGTGGAAATGAGAGTTTCTCTTTGCAAATTGTCAAGTGATAATGATGGTAATGTCCCTTCAACTTTTTTCTATTGAGATTGGGACTAGTTATCTAAACCAGACTTGTATTGGGAGAGGGAAAACATTATGAGGTGGTTGGGGGTGTAAGAGAAACATAGAATAATAATCATGTTCATTTTTACATGTTTTTACACAGAGGAATGTACATGTGTTCCTAACTCATGCATGCTTAGAAATGCACACACATTTTTAATTCACTTGTTGTTTTCAATTAAAAATGACATGGTAACTTATTCTCCATGCAGAAATGGATTTCCTAGAGTTTCCAAAATGGAAAAATCTATTTAGATAAGAAGACATGTACATTCTTGAAGTGAATACACATTCTAAAAGAAACAACATGCTTGCATTCATGTTTCAATGAAAAAGGGAAGCAACTTTGTGCACCCACCCTGTACATATCTACAATTGATAGACCTTTAGTTGCATTCACATAACTTTGATAGGGATCTATGATGAGTTAAGAAATGTTTCATATTATTAAATATTTTTGGGGAAATAGAGTTTACCTTCACGTCCATTTGTTGTAGATTTGGAGTTAATTGGAATTGAGTTGTACAAATTTGTAGTTGATTGGCCTTGATTTGTACCCACGTACCATTGATTCAGATTCATGCTCAGGTGAGGAAAGGGTTAGAATTATGAAAATAAAAGTTTTGGGAATAAAATTTCCTTTAACTTCCATTTGTGGTTGATTGGTCTTGAGTTGATTGTTGTACCCACCTAGAAATGTTTTGGATTATTAAAATAAATGTTTTAGAAAAGAATTTGTTGCAAATGTGTAGTTGGTATGTATTTTCTTCTACAAATTCATAATGGATTGGTGTTGAGTAGAAGTACCCACTTGGATTTGAATGGGATTTGTACCTTTATTTGTTGCAGATTTGTAACTGAGTGGTATAGAGCTATATTGACCCACCCTTCTGTTGAGCATGGTTGTCATTAATTTCAAGTCTAAATGCATTAATGATAAAGGTTGTGGTTGTTGACGACATGGGAGCACAAGGTGGTAAAAATGACCCATACTGTGGTCATTTGTTGAAGATGATATGGCTCGTGTCTGTATAAAACTCTTGGATGTGCTAAAGATGAACCACTTGCTAATGGTATCCTTGTACATGAATGGTTGGGTCTTGGACCCACATAAATTATGGTATAATATCTCTTAGAGATTTTTCATCCCTCATTAATCCCTAACACTCTTACTCATTAACTTGTACCATGAAGACTCAATGGTTATGTTGTGCACATGGAAACTTGGGTCTTGAAACCCACACATGGTGATTTGATGAAGTTTTTGACACTTTCATAAATGCATGTCTTGCTTGATGGCCATTGGAAACTGTTGAAGTAATGATGAAGTATTTGAAAAGGCTCTTCAATCCCAATCCAAAAACCCTGAAATATGGAAATATGGAAAGGCTTTTGACCTATTGACAAAGCCTCAAATTCTTATGTTAACTTGCCAAGTTCTCCAATTTAAGGTTTTATCAGTGAATGTTTTCACCTTTTCGTCAAAATCCAAATCTTATGTGTAATATGATTTTTAAGAATTATTGTGGTTTTAATATAATTATTATTTTATCTTTTTTATTAAAATTATAATTTTTATTAAAAATTAAATGATTATGTTATTTCATAAAGCCATTGCTTTCAATCCATTATCTTAACGTCTCATGTTGGTTTTTATCTAAAAATACAAGATAGAAATTTCATTTCATAAAATTTTGGGCTTTATCTAATTTAAACACCATAGTTTCCCACCTATCCACTGAAGCACAAACATATCAAAGGTAGTCGTAGAAGATAAAATGCAAGCATTATTTCTTAACACGTCTTGACAAATTCAAGAGAGTGGAGAAACATCCGAATCTAAGAAAATAAACAGGTATGTAGATCAATTTTTACAAAGAATAAAATCAACATTAGTAAACAACTTTAAATTTGATGCATCTTTTGGGTAATTTATGAACTAATTCGACAAATTCTAGTTTTCCTAGCATTGAACCATCGAACGAGGGATTAGCTAGAAGTTAAATAGACTCCTTCCAAATATTTCCAGATTTTCAAGCATTGAATGAGGGCTCAGCTAGCAGCTAAACAGAGTCTTTCCATATAGTTTCCAGCTACAACACCATCTGGTCCCCTCATATCCGCCTCATAAAACCATGTTTCATTCTTTTTGGGCGGCCAATTCCCCAGTATTGGAAAAACCTGAGAAAACGAATGGAACCAGGGGGTGCATTGAGGCCTACATATACAAAGTCCTTTCGATGTATTGAAAATACAAAAAAATTCATCTTCTTCTTATGAGTGTTTCAGTCCTAAAAACCCTTGGATGTTTGGCTTTTAAAGCAGTGCCAATGACAGCAGCAGATCTGATGTGTGAATATCTCCAGCGCCTTCAATCTTTGATGATATCCTTCCATGAGTCTATGTCCCAACTTTTCAAAGGCAACAGCAGCGAGTTATCCCTAGATATGCGGAAGAACCTGATGGAGTATTACCACGATCTCCATAGAGCCCTGCAATCATGGTATGAAACTCTAAATATAAAGGAGGAAAAACTAGAACTATCCCCAACCCTGGGCAGAAAGGGAAAAAACAAAAAGAACAAAAATATCAAACATCCAAGTCTACAATTGGCTTAAAACAATCTCCAATAAACGTGGCGGCTGTCGTCTCTTACACTACATCATACAGAACAAGAAAGAGGAGACAACCATTCAGAATGATTTATCTGTGGTGCTCAATAACGTCCCCAATGCGGCGAACCTGGCGTTGAAGGTTCTGCAGGGCTATAAATTCTCAAAATATTGCATCATATGGGCTTGCATTTTGATCTTGGAATCCCTTTACCCCATTTTTTGTAATGATGACAGTGCTACTATTCCATTGCATGTCAAGGATTCGGCCCAAGAGATTGCTAAGTAAGGTTTGGAGAAATCACATGAATAAGAAATATGCACTGGATTGCGAAGCCTTCTTGCAGCGCTTAATAATGTTTAGGATCATGGCGGACTATGAGAAGAATGAGCTTTTGGAGATACTGATTATTTTTTCCAGCCACAAGCAAGCTCCATAGATGTGTTGGTCTCTTAGATTGTCTCCTGATGCAGGTTAGTGCATTGATTACTATCTGCTTGTGTTAAACATTAATTTAGGCTTTAACATTGATTACTATCTCCTTAGATTACTTTATACGAGGATTGATTAATTACATTAGTGGTTTTATACTTGGTTTCTATTTGGTGCTAGTCTGGCTAGATTTATACATTGATAACTGTATGATGAATCAATTTTGTCTTCCCCAGTGTCTTGCATTGCATAGTTTTTTTCTCTAAAGTACAAATCATGTTCATCTTCTTCTTCTTTTTTGGAAATGCATCTTATATTACATTACTGCACATCAAATTATGCATATCAATGATCCAGGATGCGATTACACAAACAACCCCTCCTTTAGGCAAGGAGTGCCAATATATTTTCCTTAGCCCCGATCTCAAGATATTTTACATCATTGTGAAAAATTCCAAATTTGGTTTCCAATTCTGCTCTAAAAATTGTAGTTCCACCAAAATGAAAAAGAAATAGATCCCCTTGAATGTACCTTGACGTATTCTTTCCTATGTAGAGGCTATTTTTGTCAACATAATGGTGTTCCAAATTGCTTTTCCATATTGTTCTATCATCCCACCTGTTTCCCGAGATGACTCCTTTCCAATGAAGATAGCTAACAAAAGAATAGAGTATTCAAAGGAAATCCATAATGAATATACTTGGGAAACTCCACTCCCAGAAAACTCTTTTGACAAACTCTGGTTTATGATTTCATGTTCTTATTATTATTGACTTCCTTTTCTGTCTTCTGAACTTTCACTTTAATAATGGTGCTGCATCTAATGTCGTCTAGGTACTTACATTTTCTTCTTTCCTTGATTCGTCTTTTTGTAATCTTGTATTCTTCTGTATGCATAAATTATATATATATATATATATATATATATATATATATATATATATGTTTGTGTGTTTTTAATATAAGTTAAATTTATTTTTTAATATAAACATTAACTCATCAATTTACTTGTATACCCACAAGTTTAGATGGGAAGAAATGCAAAACCAATACCCTGTTATATAATATAACAATAGAGAATGAGATTTGGCAATAGCCATAAATTTTGAGTAGATACACGCAGATAGATTCAAATTTTCCATTATCATGCTTCAAGTAAATGATATATACAGTTTCTAGTCACTTAGAAATAACCAAATACATCCACCATGAAATCATTTTATCTCAGCATACGTGGTTCAATTAAAAAAATTCTAAATACTTCAAATTCTATTTCTTCTCTAGTACAAAGTCAATAGAAAATAGAAGAAATGTTCAAAATAGCAAGCAAGCAACCACATCCTGTGGCCCAATTTCCTTTGCAATGTATCCAAATGTGTTCATAGTTTCCCTTCTAATTACCTTCTTATGATCTTTCAACATCTCTAAAAGCTCAATGCAGATTCTCATCCATTCTCTGGTAGGAACAAACTCAACACCACGATCAACAATTCTACCCACAAGATCTATACAATTCTCCTGCACTTTTTCATGTCTGTTGTCCAAAATTGGAGTCAGATGAGGTAGCAAATATTTAATTGGTGGAGTCGTATTAGTAATAGCAATGACAATTACTATAGATTTTAATGACCCTAGAATGGATCCCAAAACTTCAGGATACTCTTCTCCCAAGTATTCATAAAGCACAACATCCAAGTGACCCATTAGTTGTTCTTCTTGGCATTGCTTCATCACTATGGCAACTCTGGAAATAAGATCTGCAGCTTGCTGTCTAACCTTTGCACTCTTATTATTTAGTCTCCACTTAATGGTACCACAAATTTGTGGCAAGTACGGCTCGATTTTCTGACTCAAAGCATTCAACACGGCACCAAATCCATTCAACATTACATTAGCATCATCACTGGTCTGCTCTTGGAATGCATAAAGTATTTAATCAATGAGCAACTCCTCCAGGCGAGAATCAATTTCTGAAGCTCCCAAGTTGGCAACTACCTTTCCAATTCTCTTCATTACCATCCAGCGATATGGGTCACTTTCATATTTAAGGTCTTCGACAGTCCTTCCCACAATGTCTGCAACTCCCACTTTGTTAGCTATCGCAACAGTTGTATCAACCAACTGTCTGTAATTCCTAGGATCCTGAGTCATCCTTTGAACCCAAAAGTTGTGAAAGAATTTAGGAAGTATTTCTGCTCTAATGTAATCTTCTTCCACGCCCTCTGTACTGACACACTGCTTAACAACTTTCAAAACAATATTTTTCATTTCTTCATCCGGGGATTGAAACTCACGAATCAAGATAACCATCACTTCCTTTGTTTAATAACTAGCATACATAGCATCCACAAGAGGTATAATAAATCCAATAGTCTTCAAAAAAGCTACAAGAACTATACCCCTATGTGAATGGATACCCTTCCATAGGGGTTTAAGAACAGAATCAAAGCTTTCTAATCCATAAGGTGCTGCAGCTTCTGCAAGAGTAGTCAGTGATAATGCGATAATAGTTCTCACCTTTTTGATTTTCATCATTAAGACCGTGTTCTATAATTTCAACAAGGGACCGTAGGTGCGGCAGAACAACACAACCCATGAGAATAGCTATCTGTTGGACAATCTTTATACCAGTATGTCAAGCTTGCCATGATTTATTACTTTGACACACTGCCTTCAAAAATATCCAAAGAGCTGGAATTCCAAGAGTAGAAGCAACGACACTAAAATCCCTTGCTGTTGTGTTTCGCACATATTCATAAATGTTATCAATATTAGGTCTCATGGTGACAATCATAGTTGCAAGCCCTGCTGCTTTGCTCAAGTTGGAGATGATCTCTCTTCCCTTGACACGGGCATAGTAATCTTCCTCTATAAGAAGAGGTTCAATGACCACAAGAATCTTGTGAACAAATGGCCTGACAAGTTCATCCAGTTTATAAAGAACTCTATCAATTAACTTCACCAAAAGATGCCTCTCCTGATATTCAAGTGTGGGGGACATGAGCAAAGGCAAAATATGATTAAAGAGAGGCCCGACACCAAACTCCCTAGATTTATTAGTAAGCTGTCTCAATGTTGTTTTCCGCTGCGGTGGTGTACCGTTCTTCACCTTAAGCAACAGCTTCATTATCTTGCACTCTTTCTGCTCATCTGGTGAAAGCTCCTCAGCATGAACAAGGCCATCCTTTAAATCAAACTCATTAAAATTCTCAAGGACATCTACAACTACCCTAGTAGTACTAATAGAAGCAAGGCTAGTGCCTGCCCTGCTTGGTGCTACCCCTACTAGCTAATCCAAACCAATCCACACCAAAAGTCATCAAATAAAGCAACCCATCAAATAAAATAGCCTTTGGCAGAGGGAAAATATTGCAGTTGAGTTTATGGCATTCAAATTAATTCTTATGTTGGAAGCTAAATATGGGGCTTTAATTTTACAAGTCTTTCCCATTATAGGTCTTTGGCGATTCTCAAATGGTGATCAACTGGATGAATGATGTGTGTGGTGGAAATAAGCTTTTCCACTTCTTTATCCTTTTGTCATGTTTACAAGGAATGTGATGCTTAACCTGACAGAGTTTATTGGGCTTTGATAAATCCCTCAAAACCCAATAGACAGGGTATAGAAAATCCTGTTTTTTTGGTTTATTTTAATGTTACCTCCCAGAACATCTCACAGACTTCAAGGGGAGGATGTGTCCTATACTTAAATGATACACATTTCATAAAGTGTAAAGCATCCATTGGGAGGGGGGAAAACAATGCAACTGATTAGAGGAAGTGTCTTGTACTTAAATGATACACAGTTCATACTTAAATGATACACATCTCATAAAGTGTAAAGCAACCTTTTGGAGGGGGAAAACAATGCAGCTGAGTGGAGGAAGTGTCTTATACTTAAATGCAAAATTCCTCGCATGGAAAAAGAGAAAAAACATTAGTAATATAGGTCAATATTGTATTAGTGTTGTAATAATGATAAATCATCACTGCCCCAACCCCGTGTGGTAGCTCAGTTGGTTGATGCTGCAGGGACCAAGCCTTCGGGTGGTCACTCAAGTTGGTGCTCGGAAACAGGCTCCACAATAACCTAACAAGGTGAAGAACCTTGGAATCATTCCATGGATGTAGTCCCGATCTTCCAGACTGAAGTTGTGAACCACATTTGAAAAGAAATCATCACAGCTTACTTGTATTATTTTACACATTCATGTTATTCTTTCATCAATCAATTCATCCCTTGTCAGGTTGTTATTCTTTCATCAATCAGTTCATCCATGAACTGGATTGCACTAGCAAAGAATTGGAATCACAGCCTCAATTGTCTAAACCACCATGTCAAGAAATGAAAAATTACCCAATTTCATTTCTCAGCAAAGTTTCTTACCCAAGGAAGAACAAACAGAAGCAATGTCAAAAGCTCAGGCATGATGAAAACCAGGGAAAATTTCAAATAGTTTACCAATCTTCTGTTTGCCTCCCTTAACCATCTCAAATCATGATTCCTTTGAGCCCACCTCTAACTATAAAACACAGTAAAGACAATGGTCCATACTAATGCCACAATTATTTTTAGTACCATCCTTGTTCCAATTAGTAGAGTCTCTTTTGACACTAAACTGTACTGCATGCCAACATCAAGCAAAGACTTCCAGAAATGAAGGCCTGCCCATGTAATGAAGAAACTAAGGACCCATTCTTGTGTGTATCTGTGTCTCAATTCTATCCAAGGAGTTCCTGACCCCTGAGATGCCACACTAATAGTAGCATGAAGGAACAAAATGCACATAATCCAAAGACGATCAAAGCTACGGAAAATGTTCCAAAAGGAGAGTTGTTCTAAAAATCCCATCTTCCCTACTTGTTGTTTATGCAGTATTCTCCTAATTCTCTGGGCTCATTTACCAGATTGAAAAAAATTACTCTCCATATTGAGAGGCCATCCTAGTTCTTCAAAGAATTTGCTACTCCAAAAGTACTCATTAATATCATCATAATTTCTCCAAGAATAATGAGGAGCCTTCCCATCATCACTACATTTTTCTTCCCTTTTTACTATATCATACAGTGGTGTAACAACCTTGTGAAAAAAGGCATTTAATTAACCTTGTGTGGGTGAGCGATCTATTTAGTCTTAGACTAAGTCACCCAATAGAGATAAGGATAAATTTCAAAGTTTACTAGAGTACAAAATATAAATGTACAGATATAATATAGGTTCACTCATATTACTAGACTAAGTCTCATCAATTCATCCCTACCTAGAGGAAACCATCCCCAATTTCCGCTGAATATAGGGAAGTTGCTACCTATATGTTGATTGCAGCAACCATTAACCCTGAGTGGGAAAACATGCCTTTGCAGCACACCAAATAAGTAGTGATGTGACACTGCCTAGTGGATCAAGTGCAAACATCAAAAAGAGTATCTTCAGGAAAGGGAAGCTGACAATCTAGAATTGTGACCTCCAGATGTGTCGACCATCCCCAATTTCCGCTGAATATAGGGAAGTTGCTACCTATATGTTGATTGTAGCAACCATTAACTTTGAGTGGGAAAACATGCCTTTGCAGCACACCAAGTAGGTAGTGATGTGACACTGCCTAGGGGATCGAGTGCAGACATCAAAAAGAGTATCTACAGGAAAGGGAAGCTGAAAATATAGAATTGTGACCTCCAGATGTGTGACTGGACACATCCTTTAAATGAGGTGTTTCATATCATTTCCACTAGTTGACATTCACCACATCATGGGTGCCTAACTGTGGTAGAAGGTCCAACTTGAAAGCATTGGCACCCATTTATTGATTTTTGAAGAAATGCTTGTCCAAATGCAACCAAACTCAATCACTAACTTGAAAATGTGTAGCAACTTGATGCCAGTCGTATAGTGCTTTGTATTCAGCATGTGTCTGTTGAAGGATGTCCTGAACATTACTTTGGATCTTGATGAAGTTCTGCACAAAAGAAGTTTTATCTTACTGCTTCTACTGGTGGGATGTGGATGGAGTTGGGAGAGAAACTGGAGCTAAGAGGTTGAAAGCCAAAACAAATATCAAAAGGAAAGTGTCTTGTAGAAGGGAATATTTGTTGTAACTATGTTGCAAAATATGTAGGTATTGATGACATTATTTGTTCTATTGATGGTAGAGGCAGAGAGCATGAACCAAAATTATGTTACACTATCTTAGTTTGGCCATCGGTTTGTGGATTGAATGTAGTAGAGAACCGATGTAGACAACCTAAAGGATTCCATGAGGATTTTCCAAATCACTAAGAAATCTGGAGTAATGATCAGAAATGTTGGTTAATGGTAATCCAAAATGGCCCCAAACAAGCTAGAAGAAATCCAAGCCCTATAGGGAACTGTCAAAGACTGGTACAATGCAAGCTTCATGTTGGCAGGTTTGTTTTGGCTATAATTTGAACAACTCTAGATGTAATATTCCACTTCTTTCCAAATGGAATGCCAAAAGAAGTACCTTTGCAGGTGCAACATAGTTTTCTCTACACCAAAATGTCCTCCATGGGATGAAGAATGGGCCTCCTTGATAAGCAGAAGGCAAGTTGATCTAGATGGAACACACAATTGATTCAACCTGTATATATTTGTAGTCTAGGAAAGGGCTTTGATTGACCATAGTGGGTTGTTGTATGGATTCCATGACCATACCAAAGTAAAGGTCTATATAATATTGGGATTTTCAATCCTTATAGGCTGCACATTTGATATCTAAAATGGAACGGACCTTGGATAAGGGTCCATTGAGGAGATTAGGCACTTTATTGGAATATTGGAAGGCATCTAATTGGTGACAAGTGGTTTCTACACTGACGATGTTTTGATATTTGTGGTCTATTATGGGACAAAATAATTAACTAATTCTCTCTCTCTCTTTCTTGGGGATAATAGTAGTCTCCTTACAAATGGTAAACCTATCCTTCCCACTTTATTTGTTTTTCCTTTAAGTAATGTTAAAACACCAATTCGAACTGGTTGGTCATTATGAACATTTTAATTGGTCATGCATACATGTCTAGATTCTAGAGGGTCAGAGGTCCTGCACAACATATCAATAAAAATCCGACTCCAACGTTGTAAACAGTTAGGAAATGTACCCAAAAAAAATGTACGACCTTGTTTAAGAAAGGAGGTTAAGATTCAGAATGCTGCATTAAAATGCTGAAATGCACACTGAAATGACCAAAGACAACAGTTTAGATAATAGCTTTATGAAGATGAAATCTACCATCTAGAAACAACATTAACTAAAAGCAATTTTGAATCCATGTATCTTGTTATGTGCACTTAAATATTTTCAATCCAGATTCCATTTAATAACCTTATTTTTGTTGTAAAAGAGAACATCTACGTATTTAGTTGTCAAAGAGAGTATCTGAACTTCTGAATAAAATATTCAAGAGGCTGTCAAAATAGGATGCTTAATCAAGTGCACTAACATGATGACACTATCATTTTCAAGTTGTGTTCAATTTATTTCATTCACCAAGATTTGTTTTTAATATAATCGAAAGTTCACCTGTGCAGATGAAATTATTTCCTTCATCACAATTAGGGTTTTACTGTTGTCCATGTAAATCCAGAGGTCTCACCAAAACTGAACAGCCTATTCCTAGCATGATGAAAATTGAAACAACAACTAGACTTCAGGTGAGGTTTAAAGAATCTTGAGGTAGGAATCTTATTTTAATAACCATTCATGAGTGATTCTCTTACCATCCCATTGCTGAACAAAATCACAACTCATAGAAACATTTATGTAGCAACACACAACCCTCAATTGGATTCTACAACTATTTCTTAAACACATCCTTATTCTCTGTCCTTCTCAAGTTTAGGTTATTAGGTATGCATCAATACATTATCTTGTTCTCTAATACCCTTTTACGAACCACTTTAACAGATTGTGTAATTGTTTAGGATATTTTGTTTCCTGATCACGGTAGATTTTTGTGCTTATTAATGTGTTTGGAAAAATAAATTGGATTTTAAGCATCACTGTCTTTGGATTTTATTATCTTTTATTAGAATTCAAATGATGAAATATGTGTTAATATTGCTCCTCTTCCCGGTTATTATATGGTTCTAGCTCAATGGAATAGCGCCTGCCTTATAAGCAGGAGGTTGGTGGTTCGATTCCTCCATGCCCTAATGATATTGCAGTGTATTTCTAAAGGTAAAAAATGTAGTAGTGTAAGATGGATGCAATATTAGACACAACACTAAATGCAAAACAAGATGTAAAAGTGGACGTCACACCAAACACACAAGTGGATGCAAAAGTGGATGTTATGTCAAACACAAATGTGGACAAAAAAATGGATGTGACAGTAAAAGAAAAATTGGATGCAAAATGAGACTCAACACTAGACACAATTAATGACTCAAAACTAGATGCAATACTAGGCCCAAACTAGATGCAACAATAGATGCAAAAGTGGACTCATAACTAGATGTAAAATTGGACATTAAATTGAGCACAAAATATGGCGTATCGATGGACATAAAAATAGGCGTAACACCAGGTGCAAAACTGGAAGCAACACTTGATGCAAACAAAAACTTAAAATGAGACACAATATTGGATGCAAGATGGGATGAAACATTGGATGTAAAACTAGACGTAATATTGAATACAATATGGGATGCAACATTGTACACAAAATTGGATGCAATATAAGATACAAACATGGGCACAAAACTAGGAACAACACTAGGCGCAACACTGGGTGCAACATTGAGCTAAAACATAGATGCAAAAAGACATCAAACAAGATGCAACACTAGGTACAAAACTACATGCAAAATACGACGTAAAACAAGATGAAACATTAGGCACAAACATGGATACAAAAAAAGACGTAAAACAAGATGAAAAATTAGATGAAAAAAGGGATGCAACATTATAAGTAAAATTGGATGCAAAACTAGACACAATATTGGGCCCAAATTTGGATGCAAACCTAGATGCAAAATTGGACACATAATTTGATGCAAAACATGGTGCAAAATTGGGTGCAAGACTCGATGAAACAAAAGGAGAAAAATAAGACGCAACATTGGATGCAAAACTGAGTGTCAAACTGGGTGCAAACAAGGATGTAACAAATGACACAAAAAAAAGATGCAATACAAGATGCAAAATTGGACGAAAATAAGGGTGTAACAAAAGATGTAAAAAATTGGGCGCAAAAATGGATGCAAAAATAGATGTTAAAAATGACGGAAAAAAAGATGCAATAGATGGAATTTTACAAAATTGTACAATAGCACCGGATTGTTCGCCAAAATTGGGAGAAAATTACACTAAAATCCGGTGCTAAATTCGACGCTAAATCCAGTTTTTGTTGTAGTGTCTTCAAGAGGATGGATATTGAGAACATACTTGAAAAGTATATTTTGGGGCAGTGCTTCTAATCCCCCCCACCAAGACTCATGAGAATTGAACTTTTGGCAATGGTATTTAAAACAACGCCTTTAAAAGTAAAATTTCCTTGACTTTTTTTTTGGGGAAGGTGGGGGGGTTTCTAAAACTATCTTGAAACATATATTGTGGGGGGTTTATAAAATCATCCACAAATCCTCAATTAGTATATAACTATTAATTATGACTCATGGATAGAGCATTTGACCACCACATGGGCCCTGAATTTTTACCGACAAAAAAGATATGTGCATAATAGGATATGGAGGTGACCCTAGGTTTGTAATATAGTTATACAAGTCATTGTGTCTTAGTGTTATAAGTTCAACTCATATCTCTAAATACCTTTGTGATTAACTTAAAGTGCCAAGTAAAATTCACTGTCGAATAGTACATAGAGACAAGCTTATATATGCAATGTGTGTGATGTGTTTGTCCATGTGAATGCCCATCTTCTAGTATCCTATGTTGGGCATTTACCTCTATGTTTTCAATCACTCTTTTACTATTTAAAATGAATCCCATGGGTATCAAACATTGGTCAATAGTGTAGCGTAATGCTGAAATATTTGATAGGGTCCATAAAACTTGAGAAACTAATTTCTTTTTTCCTTGAGATATGTCTGATTATAAGGCCAAATATGTAAAACAATTTGATCCACTTCTTCAAAGTAACAGTATGAGAATTTTGGTAAACAACCTTCAGCAATTTGATCCACTTCTTCAAAGTAAACAACCTTGTAGGGTGACATTTTGGTAGCACCATGATACGTGGTATTGTACTACCTTTCTGTAAGGGGGTTGTAGGGGGGGTGGGGGAACTACTAAATACAATGGCCATATCAATAAATGTAAAACCCAATGGCTAACAATATTTTTATGGTCAAAACCTCACAACCTCCATTACTTGTTATTAACTCCAATATCTCAAGTTTTGTAGTATCCATAAGTATTATGACATGTATCATCATCGTGGACATTGACGTTGTCATCATCATAATCATCAATGCCATATGGTACATCAAAATCATCTTGATCATCGTCCTCATCATCATCATCATCATCAACATTAAGTACATCGTCAACAAAATCATCGTCATCATTTATCATTATGGTCACGCATATGCCATTAGTGTTCTTAATTACTCATTGACATTAGGATTCATGTCATGTAATTGTTAAGGTCATTTATATGTCGTTACAGTTATTCAATGATAGTAGGGTTGTTTAGATGTCATTACAGACATTTAGGTTCCATTAGAATCAATTAGGATCCAAAAGTGATACCACATGCATAATCATCACTCACATCACCATCCACGTCATCATCATCATCATACAATAAATCAACATCATTGTCATCGTCTTAGTCATCATCCATGTCATCATCATTATAATTGCGATAATAATGAGCAAGGATCCATACTACCTCACAAGAATGGATGATGTAGTCTTATACTTATCAAATCATATCCATATGGTCCATCATAATTATCGTAATGCATCATTGTCATGTTTTAGGACCAATCATATGCCATTAGGTTCTATCAAATGTCGTTGGGGACACTCAAATGCCATTAGAAAAATTTAGGTGACATTAAGGTAGTTTACCACTCATTAGGATTAATCAAGATCCAAAAGTTCCATTATTACGATAATTTAGGTGCCACCAATTTTAAATGAAGATCCAAAAGTACTATCACATGATTCATGATCATTGACATAGACATTGATATATTTGATGTTATGTCGGACGTTTTCTGAACACAATTCCTAGCTCTAAACCTAGTGCAATTCCTAGCGCAGTTCATTTTGAAATTTCTGGCATTATTCTAGGCACTATACCTGGTGCTATGTTGGATGTTTTCTACCCACAATTCTTGTCTCTATACTTGGCACTATGTTGAATGTTTTTCCTGCTGAAATTCATGGCACAATTCATGTCGCTAACCCTGGATTAATATATGGTGCTATTCTCTTTAGGACATTTTTTTGGAGTCTATTCTTGGCATTATATGGGATGCTTTGGCGGACGCTAATTGGGACGTTAATTGGGATCCTAATTGGGATGATAATTGGGACGCTAATTGGGACGTTAATTGGGATGCTAATTGGGGCATTAATTGGGATGCTAATTATCGTCCAAAATAGAGCCAACTTTAAGAAAAGGATGCTAATTGGGATGCTAACTGGGACACTAATTGGGATGCTAATTGGGATGTTAATTGGGATGCTAATTAGCATCCAAAATAGCACCAAATTTTAAAAAGGGATGCTAATTGGGATGCTAATTGGAACGCTAATTGGGATTCTAATGGGGATGCTAATTGGGACGCTAATTAGGATTTGAATTGGGATGCTAATTAGCATCCAAAATAGTGCCAACTTTTAAAAAGGGACGCTAATTGGGATGCTAATTGGGATGCTAATACGGACGCTAATTGGGATGCTAGTTAGTGTCCAAAATAGCGCCAAATTTTAAAAAGGGATGCAAATAACTCCATTAAAAGTGCCATCCCATGGAAAAGCATCCACTTTGTCCAAAAAATGATGAAAAATACACTAAATGTGATAGTGGACGCTAAAAAGGAAGCTAAAAGAGACACTAATCACATGGTTTTGTTATAGTGCTTGCAAAAACCTTGCTGTTGAAATCCATAAGTTTGAACTCGATCTTCAGGTTCTCAGGATTCTTTTGTGGCAGATGCATGGGAAATGCTAGATTGGTTTATGTCCAGGTCAGCTGCCCTTCAATTATTTCTGCAATACCTAATGTTCTTTTCCTAAAATCAGTTGATATCACTGAAATATCTTGTAGTGTAGTTTCTGCATTTTTAATCTTATGAACCTCATCTGCAAGTTTTAACTGTACCTGATATCTTTTTCTTCTAATCAGGAGGGCATGCTCTCAGAGAGGGGTGATATCAATTCTCCACTCATTTGTTTTCTTAAGCTAAATCTCCAAAGAACTATTTTGTGCCTCCAACTCTGCAACTCGAGCCTTTTACCCATCTGCTTATTTATCAGTTGTGACCCTTTGTGCCTCTAGTCCTAAAATATTACCCTATAGGTCTTTCTTTTCTCCATCAACAATGGTATTTGACAGTACCAAGGCCTCCTTTTCTGATTCTAAGAATTGGTAAGCCTCTTGGACCCTCTCGAACTCTAAAAGGGTAGCCTCATGTTTTCTCTTCATTTCTCATCCTTCCCCCCTTTCTTTCATCATAGTGTATTTGACTCTGACCATATTCTTCGTGTACTGATTTATAGTTCCCTTTAATTTATCCACATTATAAGCATTTTCCTAAGCATCTACTACACCAATTGAGGCCATCAATTGTGGACCTTGATCAGTACCTTTCATGATTGGTCTTTTTGTAACTGTAGTCACCTCAGGCTGGGTTCCCACCTTTAACTTATTTTTGACCCTCCGAATGATGGATTTCCTTTTAGGGTAGAAAACAACATTATCCAAGGATGCAACCACATTTTGCTTGGATGGAGTGAAATGTACTATCCCTAAGTCTACGAAAGGGAGATAACTGCCTGTTATTATGTCTCTTGAGGTAGAAGGAGGATCTTCAGGATTGTCTTGGGCAGCATCCCTTTCCTGATTTTCTCTATATTGACCCTCTTTCTCTTTTCTCCTCAATTCTTTTACTGCATTCTCTACCTCTCTCTCTTTGTCAATTGATTCTTTTTTCATCCTCTCCTATGCTTCACTTTTCCTTTGTTCTTATTCTCTTTGAGTTTTTTCTTCCTCTTCCCTTTTCCTTTGGGCCTCCTCAACTACTAATTTCTCTGCTTCCTCCACTAGTATTCAGTCTTCTTCTTACTTCTTCCTGGTAGCTTCTTCTTTTAGTTTCTGCTGCTCGGTAGTTCTACTGTTACTGGCTTTTCCCCCTACTTTTATACTCTTTTGCTTGAAACGCTTATTTAAAGTAGTCAAATTACATGCATTCTTGAAAATTTCTTCATGCTTATATAAGTAGTCAGAGTATTCAAAATTTGTCTTCACCAATGTAGAGTGCACAACAAATTTTCCTCGAGAATCATTCGGTGAAAACTTTTTTCACTGAAGTGAAAATATTCTAGGTCCTTTACAAACTTCGGTGCGCTTTTGACTTTTGAAAACCTATAGTTGTTGACACATAAAGGAATTGGTGGGTAGACCGCTTTCTTCATGTCAAATAGAAAATTCCCGAATCCATCCAAAAACAATTGTCTTACCGCTTCCTTATGCACGATGTAATCAGTGGAATACTTAGGAAGCAGTGACAGGGCTTTAGTCCCTCCATACATTCTCAAATAGGTTCCTTCTTTGAAGAAGAAATAGTCCGCATGTTCACGTATCACCTTAAGTGCTCCTTCAGACATACACTTGCATTCTTCAAGAAATATCAACTGGTAGATTGGCATCAAAAGCTCCTCACATATAACTATTATTCTTACGGGCCCATAAGATATGATATGCTGTGTAAATGGGAGTGTTGACATTATTCCAACTACATTTTAGTTTCAGGAATAGGTAATGGCACAAGATGCAATCAATTAGGTATGATCCCATGTAGAATTCATATTTTCTCTCGAGTAGCTCTTTCAGTGCAGCACTTATGCAAGAAGACAAGCAGCTGGAAATAATATCTGCCCAATTGAAAATAATGTCATCCATAGTCACATGATACATTCTTGGGATCCAGGTTATCTTGTAGAACTTTCCATTGGCCTTGTCAAAGATTCTATTGAGCATCGGTGCTACAAGTCTGTGAGGAGTGCGTAAGCTAGCAGTTTCATATTCTCCAGAGTCTCTTTGTCTAAATGGATTTCCTACTATCATCATTGTCTTTGTGCATTCAATATAGTCTAAACTCAAACTATCCATCCATTCCTCTGTCATGTTGATTTCCGGAACTAGTAGATTGCAGGGTTTGGATATGTACGAAGAAGAGAAAGAGGAAAACCTCTTTCCTTCAACGTTGTATATTATCATATCATTTACGTCTGCTTTAGGTAAAATCCTACCAATCACCTCAGCACAGGGAAATAGTTCAGGTTGTGTGGATACCTTTGTGATCCTAGACCTTAAGATGCTTTCATATAGTGGAATATCCTCCAAGCCTGAATCAAGGACCCTTTGATCCTTGATCATGGGGTATTTTTGTCCCCATTTGAACTCTTCTTTGGCTCGAGTTATAGCCTTGGTATGTTCATATATTATCTCTATTCTCGGAATGATTTCCAAATCTGATTCCTCCTTTGAGCCTTGGCTTTCTTGTTTCCCTTTTTTGGCATCGTACTTTGTGGGGACTGTGGCTATGACAAAACATCAACACATAGCTTAGTGATCCTACGGTTAAACCAATGCATTCATGATCATGAAAAGCTATTGTAAAATCATAATATATACAATAAATATTTAACGAATCATATTTTCCCTACATTCATGGAGAAATAACTAATATCATTTTTATTGAGCCATCGATCATAAAAAATTCGAAGCAAGGTTAAACCCGAAAAGAAATGATGAGTTGAAGTGTGGGTTCTATATACGGCTTTGGGAGATCCAAACTTTTAGTTCGACTTTGAAACTACTAAACAAAGGTGACGCCCACATAGGATAAAAATGGTTCTTCACGAAAACCCTAGGACGGAAACCAAAAGCCAACGACGGCCTATTGAGCTCGCTAATATGCCTATCGCCGTAAACGACTATGAAGCAGGCAAGGAAAATTCGGTGAAAAGATTGACATGTCCAATTATTTTCCTCAACATACCAGGGGTCTGAGCTATCCATGGTTGGGGCCAGAGTAGTAGAGGAAAAAATGGCTTAGAGCAAGCGAATAACCACGGGCAGTTGAAAACTAGGTCAAATGAAAAATGGGGGTCGAGTCATTTAACTGAAAGCAGACCAAGACCTAAATAGGATGAAAGACAGAATTTAACCACAATAGGGATGGGAAACCTAAAATGTAAATGGAGAAAAACCAAAATGGTAAATACCAAACCCTGTAAAAAGTAAATCTCCACACTTTGTTTTACCAAAACTGAAATCACATCAAGGAATGAAGCCTACCTGGAAAAAAGGTGGCTCGAAGGTTGGTGAAAAATATGGCTCAAACGGTGCGTAGAATCCAAGTGGTAAATTCCGTAAGGCATGCTTCAAATGGGTTTTCCTTAACAGACATTAACAAACCGTAACACCCGTAACAAAACCCCCAAGGCTATATATATAAAAAGAAAAGAGCACACATTAAATGTGGTGGTTGGGGCATTAAAACACCCAAGCAAAAAACGTTTTTTTGCACCCAAGTTTGAAATTCATCGGCATCCCAAGACATTGACGAGGGAAAAACGAGCACCTTCTGGTAGCATCAGCTCAAAACCAAATATTTAGTCGCAACTGTCGGCTTGCTTTGTAAAAAACCATCTGCAAACAACATCATCAAGCTTATTTGACATTACAGTGGTGAAGGACCGGCGATAAGTGTTGGAGACATTTACCATCTTACACACTCTTTTTTGGTCAAATTGGCATAGTTAAACGACTATCCTAAGTATAATTGACATTAATTGACATCAGTGGAGCATTAATTGCCATCATCCGGTCACACCCATGCCTACCTACAATCAAGGAGGCTAACTTAGCCTTCCCCTACAGTAAAGGAGGCTAACTGGAGCACTCCGGGGGTGATCTGAGTGATATTAATGTACCTAATTGCTAACTGGTGGTTACAATCAGTTCAACTAGTTAGTTAAGGCGTCTCCTCTCATTAAATATATTATTTAATGATCTGGAGTCAACAGGGTGCCTCCACCAACTTCTGATGGTTAGTTCAGCTTCATTTAACCTCATCGGGGTTCATTGAAGTCATGGAGCACTAGCACTTGATGGTTGGCTTGCTATGACATGTGTTTGATCTCCTTCAGTTGAGATTCATTCATTTATTGCACTCTGAATTTAGTTAGGGTTTGGTGAGTCAATTAGGGTTTTGGTCAAGTGGTTAATTGAGTGTGATTGAATGGCTAAGAGTCAGTTAATCCAGACTCACTCATTGAATTCGCATTGTCTCCTTAGGTATTCGAATTCCTCATGGATTGAAGTTATTGCTTGACATTATTATTGTAACTATTCATTCTTTACGTGAATACAGAGAGGAAACCAATTCCGATTCCGATTAACACCATTTCACCAGTTATTTGTCAATTATTCTTTCATGAGATTGATTCTTAGTTCCTAGATCAATGTGCAAGATTAATAATAAGCTGTAATATTTTCCTCCGTAAAAAACAAAATCAAACGCCTACCGACAGTGTCGGAGATAATTGACTGGGAAATCCTAACCAAAGGCTTGTTGGTAGACACACAAATAGACACCCGATCGACAAGTATATCGTGAGTCGAGCCAACACCTCGGTGACAAAAGGAAAATCCAGCTGCAACGGTCGGCTAGGCTATGGTGAAATGGCCCACCGAAGAACTGTCGACTTCAAAGGAACAAATTTGTTGACCGTATTGGCTCTGAAACTCAAAGCTATCCACAATTGTCGGCTAGAACTCAAAAAAATTTCCGACACAATGTGAAATTGGCTGGAAAGTGTCGGGCCAGAAGTCAAGTTTTTCTCCGCTATGTCGGCAAAAATCCAAAATTTCTTCCAACACACGAGGAAATAATTTTTTTTAACTAGAAGCAAAACTTTTCAAACTTTTTCCATAATAAAAGCTAAGTCATGCAAACCAAAATTTAATGGGCAAAGAAATCAAAAGTTAGAATTCTACGAAGGGAGCCTACACTCATCAAAAGTTTGGGGAAGTGGTTGCAATTGCAACAACTTGGACTTCTTCTTCTTTGTCTTTTAGATCTTGATGCTAAGTAGTTGTTCTACAACATATATAACTTAGTCTCGGCGTTTCACTTCCCCCGTTTTGGGGGTATGCTAGTTTTTACAACTAATCTATTATAGCCAATCATTAAAATCATTACTCATATTCAAATAACAAATTCTTTAATAAATTTAGTTATGGAGGTATCCATTCATTTAAAGATACACAACAAATATGATATCAACATCGACTTAATAAAATAAATGAACTTATCTTATTTCCATAGATTTGATCGAGCTTCACCTCTCATATATATATATAAATAACCTTTTTTTCTAATTTTTTTTAAACATCACACACTTGAGACGACCGTCCATTAGGAAAACAACCAGTATAAATAAGCAAGACCAATGTTGACACTCACCAATCCCCACAATTTACACGCTAAGTAAATTAACAAGGAAAATTTTGTTATATTCTCTTAATGAAGACCTTCTTTATACACTGTATCAATAGTAACTAGAAGGAAATAAATTAGCGGTAGTGATTCCAAGCATAAATTCTATCCTCCAACCAAGGATGAAAAAGACCTTGGATAAGTTCATTATTAGTTCGATATGTGTTGGGGCGGTGAACCTTCCACAACACCGACGACAACATTTGCGATATCTTCTCATACATCGATTTCGTAGTTTCTTTCTCTTTTTCCACCAACATCCACACCAATAGAATATCTATTTAACTGCCAAGCCTAACTATATTCTAAACACCCCCATTTTAGTATATACTTAATAATCGTGAATTACAACAAATGGTACTTATTAGGAATATGTATATTTAGATGATGTATAATATTTAGTTTTCAATGCTATATATTTGCAATACATAAAAATATTATTTACTTTGAATACTTTTTATACCTTTCAAGGGAGGTATTTAGTTTTTTTTTCAGAGGAAAAAAATACCAGTCTTTGTTATTCAATTGAATCAAAAGACATCATTTACATATCAATATGATGACTGATAAACAAGCCCATCTCAAGCATGAAATAGTGACATATGTAGAGCATCAAAACAAGAAAAAAAGTCTGATCGTAGCAGACTTTCCTCATCATCCCTGAATAAATCAGGTCAAAAATACTGATAATAATCTGAAGTGAACTTTAAACAAACATTTCAGAGCAAAAATAGGCTGGCAGAGTGGACTCTAACAGAACAACAAGATATACATCCTCAACTGCTGGAACATAAGCTGAATAATAAACAATCAGCTACTATTAAAATAGATCAAGACTGCCTTGGTTAATAACAAAACCATCCAATGTTTCTGAAAAAGAAACAAATCCCATATCCAAATGTAAAGCTTTTTTTGAAAGTTCATCTGCCAACGAATTATGCTCACGAAAAGTATGTTTAAAGATCACTGGAGGGGCCAAATGAATCATATATCTTATATCGGAACACCAATGCATCAAAGATGGAACATCAAGTGCTGAAATTCTATTGACCCAAGAAATAATAACCATGGAATCACCATAAATCACCTGCAACGAAATTCCCATCAATAATCCGACTCTTAGAAGAGCCCAAATTGCCAATAATTCCGCTCTGGTATTCGTGCTACTTCCACATCCCATAGAAAAACTATAGAAGTGAGAGTCATTGATAAAAATCACAAAACCGGCACCTCCAATATTTTGCCGCAATAACTCCATCAAACTATCCACAAGGAAAGATTTTTAATGAAGTAGGACCAGGATTACGAGATTTATGAGAAATACTCGGCACAGGGTAAGAGTTGGTCAATCCTTCAATCCTGGAAATCAGAGCTGGGAAGGATGGCTTCTTTTTTTCAAATAAGCAATTATTCCGAAGAAGCCAGGTTCCCCAGAGGATGAACAACGGAATGTATCTGAAGGGAGCAGAACACGCTGTAGAGGAGAACCATTGGTCCAAAAAGGAATGGACAGAGTTAAAAACTGGGAAAGAGCACTGAAATTAACCGCAAAATAATCGAAGACACTAGCAGAGAATGGACAGCAGAAAAATAAATGATGAATGTCTTCCAGATTATCTTCACAAAGAACACATCTACTGGGTCCCAAGTATCCTCTGCTTTGCAATTGATCCCAGGTTAAAATCTTTCCTCTAAGAATCAACCAAATAAAGCATTTTAATTTCAGAGGAATATTCAAAGTCCATAATATTTTCAAAACTGAATCATTAATTTCTGAACAAATATCATAAATTATGCATTTATTGTGGAAATTAAGGCCAGCAATAGATTAATTTTACTCACAACAATTAACAATTGATCATGCAAAATTGCTCACAAAAGAGACTGAAAATGGAGCTGTAACACTAAACTGTATTGTGTAAGTGTAAAATAGACAACCCTGTAATAAAATAGGCTACTGAATAAATATAATACATCAGGAAATCAAATGCATGAGGAAGCATCCAAATCTAGCATAAAACAGGCTTACCAAAAATAAGCAAATCCCCCATTGGTGTAAAAAGTTGATCCCAAAACTGTCATGGAGCTCACGAATTGGAAAAAAGGCATAGGAAAGCTAAAGAGTGGTGGAATGGAAGCTCATACATGCTTTTGCATGGATAAAAGAGAGGAGGATGTGTAGGACAAAAAACAAGTCAACCTCACCTAGTCTAGCTTTTCCTTTTGCCTTAGAACACTAAAAAAGCAGGCAATAAAGCAGAAAAAGTAGAAGGGTGCCTAGGAGGCCAGGAATAAAACAGATTTGATTCCTAAGGCTTTCCCAAGTGCTACATGAGTCAAATATGGCAAGTTTGACCTCTATGGATAGGCAAATAGCAACTTGCACAAGGTGGGACACATGAACTAGGCAAATAAGACAAAAATAAATGAATTAATGTCTAAGTGGGTAAAATATGGGTTGATTCTTCTAACACCCCCCCTTAAGCCTGAATTTATGAGTAATATATCAAAAAATATAGGGCCTAGCAACAAGGCTTAGTCACCCTTTACATACCGCATGTCCAAATTAACAAGGAAAGAGGAAAAACCAACTTGGGAAAATCCTCCCTTAAACATGGACTGTAAACAAAATTGTAGAATCTTGTCTTCACTCATGCTTTCACACCATGATCAGAAATCCCCAGCAGTGATTTGAGATTGTTGAAGGTCTTCTCACAAAATGCTTTGTTGAAGATATCAGCTACTTGTTCTGAAGATGAACAGAAGAGTAGGTGAATGGTGCCATCATGCACAAGTTCTCTGATGTAGTGCATATGGATCTCAATGTGTCTGGTTCTCTGCTTCTGAACTGGATCCTTACAGATTCGAATGGTATTCTGGTTATCATAGTATATGTTAGTTGAGTAATCAGGTTCGAAACCACACTCTCCAAGTAAACCCTGCAACCATAATCATTGAGTTGCTGCATTAACAACTCCTCTGTACTCTGCTTCTGTAGATGAGAGTGCAATGGCACTCTGCTTCTTGCTTGACCAGCTGATTGGCCCTTATGAAAGCATGAACACATATGCTGAAGTGGAATTTCTGTCTGTGCTATCACCTACCCAATCATTGTCAGTAAATCCAATCAACTCAAGATCAGATTTTGCCTTATAGAAGATCCCATGTGTCCTTGTTCCCTGAACAAAGTTTAGGATCCTTTTGGCTGCTTTCCAATGGATCTCTTGAGGCTGATCCATGAATATAGAAGCCACACTTATTGCATAACAAATATCAGGTCGAGTATGTGTCAAATACAACAAACAGCCAATCAATTGTTTATACAGTGTATTGTTTACCATCGGTGAAGAATCAGCTTCTTCCAGCTTCACTCCTGAAAGGAAGGGAGTTTTGCTTGCTTTGCAATCCTTCATTTTGAATTTGTTCAACAAGTCCAAGGCATATTTGGGCTGGTGCACCTTGATTCTAGATTTTGTTTGAGAGATCTCAAGCCCCAAAAATTGACTTAAGAGCCCCAAATCTGTCATGGAGAAGGCTTGGTTCATAGCTCCTTTTAAGGAAGCAATCTCAGCCTGTGAGCTTCCTGTAATGAGGAGGTCATCAACATATAACACAATGATCATTAATGAACCATTAGCTAACTTCAAATAGGCATTTGGATCTGATTTGCATCGAACAAAATTCATTGATAGCAAGAAGCTATCAATCTTGGCATACCAAGCCCTGGGGGCTTGCTTTAGCCCATACAATGACTTTCTCAACCTGCACAAAAGAGAAGAGTTAGTAGCAAAACCTTGAGGCTACTCCATATATATCTCCTCAGTGAGATCTCCATTCAGAAAGGCACATTTTACATCCATGTTATGTACCTCCCATTGCCTTGAGGCTGCAATGGCTAGAGCTAGCTTGATGGAGTCCATTTTTGCCACTAGGGAAAAGGTCTCATTGTAATCTATGCCATGAACCTGTGAGTAGCCCTTTGCTACCAATCTGGCCTTGTACTTCAGTGGTGAACCATCAACAACAAATTTGGTCTTATAGACCCACTTACAATGTACTAGTTTTCTCCCTGGGGGAAGATCCACTAGCTCCCATGTGTTGCTCTTCTGGAGTGAGCTGAAATCCTCCTTCATGGTTGTTTTCCATCTTGGATCTCCTACTACTTCTTCATATGTTTTAGGGTCAGACTCCACCATCAAATAGAATTTTTCAGCAAACATAGGATCCTTCATGCACAGACCACTCTCAAATTGAGATCTAGTCCTCCTTGGGTCATTGGGATCCCCAGCTAGCTCACCTGCTACATGTAGTGTCTTGGCTGACCATTTTGGCCTTGTGGGGCTGTTAGGGTCTGCAATAAACTCATCTCCATCAGACAAATCAGAATCAGCATGTTCAACAAACTCTTTACTTACTTCTTGAGGTTCAGGTGGTGAAGAGGCTTCACCAACTTCCACTTCTGCAAGGGGTTCTTCTTCAAACTGAACACACCTTTAGATGAAGGATTTATTTGTGCTCATATTTATCAACTTGTACCCTTTTGAATATTTAGAGTATCCAAAAAAAAGACACTCTTGGCTTTGGGGCTGCAAAGCCTTCCTCTTCTCTATCGGGATTCTACCCCATGCCTTTGAGCCAAAAATCCTGAAATGGGTCACATCTGGCTTGTGCCCACTCCATGCTTCGAAGGGAGTCATACCATAAAGTTGTTTGTGAGGCACCCTATTCTGGATATAGGCTGCACAATTGATAGCTTCCGCCCAGTACTTTGGTGGCAAAGTTTTGGCCTTCATCATGCATGTTGCCATCTCCTTCAGTGATCTGTTCTTTCTCTCAGCAACACCATTTTGCTGTGGTGTGTAAGGGATAGAATGCTACATCTAAATACCTGCATCTGCACAATAGTTAATAAACTCAGAGTTGACATACTCACCACCATTGTCAGATCTGAGGGCCTTGAGTTTCCTTCCAGACTGGTTTTCAACCAAAGCCTTAAAGACTTTGAATAGGCCAAAAACTTCAAACTTGTGTTTCAGGAAGTGAACCCAACAATACCTGGAAAAGTCATCAATGAAGGTCAATGCATATTTGGCCTGACTCATAGACATATGAGGGAATGGACCAACAACATCATTGTGGATCAGCTTGAGGGGTGCAGAGGTTCTCTCATGACTAGCTCTCTGAAACTTATGCTCTGGGTGTTTTCCTAGGATACAACCTTGGCAGACTCCTTTGGAAAATTTTATCTTGGGCAACCCTAAGACCATTTCTTTCTCACTAAGATCAGATAGATACTTGTAATTTAGATGGCCAAATCTTTCATGCCATAGCTTGCTGGCTTCATTAGCATGAATGAGAAGAGTAGAGGGGTTTGAGTAAGGTAGGAAGTGTGAGAACATGTATACCTTTTGAGCATGATTCGCAACTCCTTTTGCAATGACTCTACCAATTGAAATCTCTGCGATCTCAACTTCATCGGGGGAGAATATGACCTTCTTAGGAGACCCAGTGTGGGTCATATGGTACACTGACAGGAGGTTGGAGGCGAGACCAAGGACATATAGCACATTGCTAAACTGACCATGATCAAGATCTATCCTTCCTTTGCCTTTACTTTTAGTGAGAGAGTCATCTCCCAGTACAATAGATGGTCCTTTCGACATATCCAGTGAGGAGAAGGCCTCCTTAGTCGAAACCATGTGTCTTGAAGCTCCAGAATCTATGATAAAACTGGGTGAGCTTGATGTGCCAGCAACTAGAGCATGGACTCTCTCTCTGTCATCGGAACTTGATCCTCCTTCTCTCTTCTTTGAGATTTCTGGAAGGGAGATGCCATTATTCTCCAGGAAATTGGTCAGCATGTCTATCTGCTTTTTCATACAAGAGCTTTCAGTGTGATTTCCCTTATTGCAGTATGTGCACTTGTTCATTTCACCTTTGTTGTTCTTCTTCTGGTTATTCTTCTTGGGACCTTGTTGATCCTCTGGAGACTGTTTCTTGTCTCTCTTTTGCTCAGGTGGCTTTTTAGATTTCTTTTTGCTTTTTGAATCCACCCTCGAATCTCCAGCAATCAAAGCTTGATCTTTGGTTGGTTTGATGGTGCCCATCATCACCAGCTTGTCCTGTTCTTGTGTGAGAGATTCCATGAAATCTGCAAGGCTAGGCATCTTCCAGGCTCGAGCTGTAAGTTTTGTGGCATAGAAGGTCGAAACAAACACTGAATAATCAGGTCCCAGCTTCGAGAGGATGGCCAGTATGAGCTGATCATCTTTCTTTTCAATACCACACTATTTCAGCTGCAAAACTAGTGCTTTGAACTTGGAGAAATATAGTTGCAGGGATTCAAAGCTTGTTGGACTCAGAGAAATCAGCTCATTCTCGATTTGATGTCCCCTCATCTCATCTATCTTTCCAAAAAGATCAGCAAGCTTCTCCCATACTTCATTCGGTGATGTCAATCCATCGAGATGGAAAAGGAGGTCTCTGGAAATACTCAGGCACAGGAGGCCATAAGCCTCATCCCTCCTGTTGTGCCATTTTATCTTCTATGCAGCTGCATTGGGCTCTGCTTCTATTGCCATAGTCACCCTATAGAGGCATTTCACTCTCAACAGTATCTCCATCTCTGCTTTCCATTCAAAGAAATTGAAGGGAGTCAAGATAGTTTTCTGTGATTGATCCATAGCTCTAGAAAATCTGTCCCAACTGTCAGTAGAAGACTCCCAGTCTTGATGTCGAACCTGCAAAACAATTTTTGAAGGAGAGAAACAACCTACAATGGCTCTGATACCATGTGGAAATTAAGGCCAGCAATAGATTAATTTTACTCACAACAATTAACAATTGATCATGCAAAATTGCTCACAAAAGAGACTGAAAATGGAGCTGTAACACTAAACTGTATTGTGTAAGTGTACAATATCCAACCCTATAATAACATAGGATACTGAATAAATAGAATACATCAGGAAATTGAATGCATGAGGAAGCATCCAAATCTAGCATAAAGCAGGCTTACCAAAAATAAGCAAATCCCCCATAGCTGTAAAAAGTTGATCCCAAAACTATCATGGAGCTCACGAATTGGCAAAAAGGAATAGGTAAGATAAAGAGTGGAGGAATGGCATCTCATACATGCTTTTGCATGGAGAAAAGAGAGGAGGATGTGTAGGACAAAAAACAAGTCAACCTCACCTAGTCTAGCTTTTCCTTTTGCCTTAAAATACTGAAAAAGTAGGCAATCAAGCAAAAAAAGTAGAAGGGTGCCTAGGAGGCTAGGAATAAAGTAGATTTGATTCCTAAGGCTTTCCCAAGCACTACATGAGTCAAATATGGAAAGTTTGACCTCTATGGATAGGAAAATAGCAACTTGCACAAGGTGGGACACATGAACTAGGCAAATAAGACAAAAATAAATGAATTAATGTCTAAGTGGGTAAACTATGGGTTGATTATTCTAACATTTATATCCTTCAACAGCGATAAGAGGACCTGTATATTTGTTATGAGACCAAGAAATAGTATCAATTTGATTATTGAGACGAATGCGGCCACATTCCCGTCCTCTAGTAAAATTGTCCCATGCTATTTTCCATTCACCAAAGAGATCAAGATCTTCAGATGAGAACCAATAACCAGTGGAAAAAGAAGTTTGGTTATGAGCTTGGGCAAGGGAGCTAATACCAAAGTCTTATAAGTAATCCCTTAAGTCTCTTGGCAGAACAAAGGAAGAACCCATACCAATGAATGGATCTGCACCCAAACTAATGGACTCGCCATTCCCAACTTTCCAAATGATGCCTCTGCCGATCTAGGATATGGTGGAGATGAAACCCCTCCAGATAATTGAGGCATTCCTAGTAGTGAATTTCTTATCCTTGAACCAAATATGGAGAGGTTTATTTTTCAGATACTTAACAGCAATGAGAAGATTCCATATACCCTTGCTATTTATAGCTAACCAAAATCTTTTCATCCTTAATGAAATACTGAAGCTTGGAAGATGTTTAATTCCCCAACCACCATGAGAAGTGGGGCAATCTAGAAGATGCCAATCCACAAGGTGTAATTTTTTAGTCTTTGATGAAGATCCCCATAGAAATGAAAATATCATCTGTCTGAGCTTGTCTAAAATCGAGGTTGGAATCGAAACCAAATCCATCCAGTAAACTGGCATGCTTGATAATACAGAACAAATGAGAACAAGTCTGCCTCCCAAAGACAAGAATCTATTTGTCCAATGAGAAATTTTCTTTTCAAACTTTGAAACCAACTAGAGCCAATCCTTTATCAAGTAACCTGATGGCTTAAGAAAGTAGCCAAGATAGCCAAACCCTTTTCAAATATCATCCACTCTGAAAGGGAGAATATCTGTAATTCTATGGAGAATGTCCATACTCAGATCATTATGGAGAAAACTTGATTTGTTCACATTAATACTCATACCAGAAGCCTCACAAAAAATATCAAGGATGGCTTTGAAGGATAACCATTCTTCAAAAGTACCCAGGCCAAATAAGATCACATCATCTACAAAAAGTAAATGAGTGAGAGAAAGATGATATGAAATTTTGATTCCTTTAATATTTCCATTTCGTTTAGCATCCTCAATCAATAGACTAAGCCCTTCAATGACCAAAATGAACAATAGGGGGGAAAGAGGGCACCCCTGCCTGATTCCTCGAGAGGCAGAAAAAAAGGAGGATGGAGAGCCATTAACTAGCACATGAAAGTTGGCTGAAGAAACGCATCCCATAATACAATTTACCCCAACAAGGGGAATCCCAATCTGAATGAGAAGAAGACGGATGAAAGTCCAATTTACTCTGTCAAAAGCTTTAGATAAGTTCAATTTAAGAATAAGAGCAATCATTTTTTCTGGAATTGACAGTATGAAGAACCTCTTGAGAAATGGCTATGGGTTCAAGGATTTGGAGATTTAAAAAAAAAACAAATTGTTGAGGAGAAATAGCTTCATCAAGGAAAGGCTTAAGCCTCAAAGCCGCAACTTTAGAAATAAGCTTATAACAGAGGTTACACAGGGAAATGGGGAGAAAGTCAGAAAAGGAGATAGGCAAATCAACCTTTGGAATGAGAGCCGGGAAAGTAGAGTTGAGAACAGGAGACACTCTGCCTGAGAATCTGGAAGTTTCCACCACATCAACAAGAAGAGGGCCCAAAAGATAAAAACATGTCAAATAGAACTCAACTGGCCATCCATCCGGTCTAGTAGCCTTATCTTTTTTAAAGAGTTTTAAATCCTTTTCAACTTCTAGGATTGTGACAGGTCTAGTAAAGGCTGTTATCTTCTCTGAACTGATAAAAGATGAAAAGAGACAGATAAACTTGAGTTGAGCTTCCAGATTAGTCAAATGATCATCTTCAAACAAGGTCTTAAAATGACAAACACCAAGGTCTTAAAGACTTTTATCATCTGAAACCCAATCACCAAAATCATCTTGAAGACTCCAAATTGCATTGTGATTTTTGCAGGCTGATGCCACAGCATGAAAAAACTTAGTATTAGCATCCCCTTTTTGAGCCCAAGTAATTCTGCTTTGAAGTCTGGCAGAATTAATTTCATGATCAATCAGCTTTTGAAGATCATTTTTGAGAGAATTTAGTTTTTTTTGTTGTTCTTGATTTAAAATTGCTGAATGAGAGGAAAGGAGAGTAGAGTTTATTTCCTTTTCCAAAGCAACAGAATTGTTTTTCATCTTTAAAGTTTCTACTTTAGTCCAAGATTTGACCTTCTCCTTTAGAGTTCTAAGTCTAATATGGAGATCCTGCATAGCATCCAAAGAGGGGTTTGATAGAATACAGGGCCACTCAGAACGAACCATTTGAATAAAATCTTCATTGTCTAACCAAGATTGGTTAAACTTAAAGTGGTAGGCACAAAGACTATGATAATCAGTCCATTCAAGAACCACAGGAAAATGATCAGAAATCTCACATCTATGAGCCCAAACTCGATACCTTTGAAGCAAGATGATGAGCTGATTAGATATTAAAAAGCGATCCAATATTTTTGAAATACCATCTTCCCCGATCCTTCCATTCCTCCAAGTAGGGCCAGCACAGGGAGAAGCCACATCCACTAAATGATGGTCAGAGAAAAGTTTAGAGAAAAAAGGACCCAACGGATCAGGATGCGCTTTGGAGCCCCAGATCTCAGCGGCATTCAGAGTCAGATTAAGATCTCTGGCTAAAATAAGATTAGGGAGAGAAAGAAGACCACCTGAAGCCACAGCATTCCAGAAGGAATCCCGATTGAGATAGGGACCATAGCAGTTTAAGATTGAGAGATTGAGGGAGGATCCAAGGATCGAAGCATTTAGAAAAATACCAGCAGCAGTATGAAAGGATTTGCATTTAATAATTTTCGGATTCCATCCAGAAAGTATGCCTCCAGAAAGACCATTAGAGCTAAGGGCACAAAATTCCCAGCTCGGGAAAAGTTTAGAAAAGGCAAATAAAGAAGGATAAGGAGTAGTCATAGTTTCCTGAAATAGAACAACATCAGGAGAGAGAGCTAACAGCAAATGTCGGAGGCTTTTTTGCTTGGCCAGACCCCCCAAGCCATGAACATTCAAAGAAAGTATACGCATTAAGAAAAAAATGAATCAGGGGTCAAAGATATAAGGACCCGATGAGAAGGAGAAGAGTGAGAATGCTCTGCTACTTTTAATCTCTCAGAAAGAGGAGTAAAGGGAGCCTGAAATGAATCAGATGAAACAAGAGGGGGCTTTGTGGACTTTTTCTTTTTCCTGATAGTAACATTCTCAAACCAAATTGAGTCTAGAGGGAGGACCTAAGGGGAGAGAGGCGATTTATCTGAGAAAATACTTAAATACTTTTGCAAGGAGGGATCGGAAAAGGAAGGGGAAGATGTGGGGCTAAGAGAAGGTGAACCTAAAGACTAAGGCCTAGTCTAGCCAGAAGAGGATAGGGGAGGGAAATCGGACTCAGAAAATAGAGGAACGGGGGAAATGAAAGTTGATGGGATCGAAGAAGGAACATAATTTAACAGGGCAACATTTGAAACTCCAGAGAGAAGAGGAGCTGAGGGAGGGGAAAGAGCAGTGGCTGAAGGGGAAGGCTCCTGTAACAAAGAATCAGTCAAAAAAGGATCCAACAGGACAGGCTTCCTTGAAGGAGTATAGGAAGGATTAATGTCCAAAGGAAAAGAAGCTTTCCTGCTGCTAATCACTGTGTCAATCAAGGCCAGATCAATGTCTGACACTTCCCCAAATAAAGAAATAACATTATTCAACTGACCAGAAGAGGAGACAATTTGGACCGGAGTTGAACAATCCTCTGAAGGCAGGATTATAGGGGAATTAACAAAGGAATCAGTCAAAGAGCGCTTGAAAATCCCACGAAGAAAAGAAGGACATTCACAGCGCAAATGGCCTGTCTCCCGACACACACTGCATCTAAAGGGAATGCCTTGAAAATCCAAACGTTGAATAAACAAACGCTCAAGACAGAGAATCTCTACTTCAGCTAGAAGGCCTTTAGTGATATCAAGTTCAACAAGAATTTTTGCATTCCTTTTATCATAGGAATTCATGAAATCATCCTCTAACGCCACAAACCAACCTATAGTGTTTCCAACTCCTTCCAATAGAGATCGATTCCAGAGCAAGAAAGGAAGCTCTGGGAGAATTGCCCACAGATGGAATTTTTTCACTCTTTCTCTCACAGGATCAAAGTTAACATGCCAACAATCTAGCACTAACGAGCCATTACCCACTCTCCATAAGCGGCTTAGAACCTCAGAGGCATGTGATTCCTCTAAGAAGACAAAAACGATCCAGCCCCGAACCAGCAAGCTGATAGTTGGAACATAGGATAGAAATGGTTTCCAATACTCAGAAGCCCATGAAAACCAGTCCTTTTCCATGGAAACATATTCCATCCTACCAATTAATGCACGACGACTCAAAGCTTCCACCATGTCCATATAAATATCCCGACCAACCACATAACGTAGTTTTCCTTCCAAAGTTTTGTAGGCCTTAGCCTTTCAACGCCTCTGAAATCGAGCAGAAACATGGTCCACTCTTGAGTCGGGAGACCCATCAAGGGTCTCCATCATCGAAATCAAGGAAAAAGCTTCCCAGAAGGCGGACCACAAATCGGAACAAAACCTCAATCAAAAGAAGACCATCCAAGATTGATCTGCGGGCAAAATGGCAATAGAAAGAAAAAGGGATAAATATCAAATGAACATAATGAAAGCCTCAGATATGAATTCCGACACAGAAAGGAACAATCCACATATAATAAAAGACAGTCGAACCCGAAAATATACCTAAAACAATTCAGAATACCAAGTCGGACCACTAAACAGAACAATACTTCAATCTATATCAGTCCATCCAAGATCAATCCCCAGGCTAATAAGCGACAGAATAAAAGGCTATATATCTAATAACCTTAACGAGAACATCAGGTATCAATGCCGGAACAAAAAGGATCAATCCATATATAATAATAGACAGTCGATCCCACAAATATACCGATACAATCCAGAATGCCAAGTTGGTCCACAAACAGAACAACACCTCAATCTATAGCATGCCTTCCAAGATCGATCCCTGGGCAAATAAGCATCAGAGAAAAAAGATCATTTCACATAAAATAGAAAGACAGGTAAACCCTGATACAATCCAGAATGCCAAATAAAAACAGGGAAACAAACGTGATAAATCCCAAAAGGAACAGACGCTAATAAGTGTAACGAACATAAAATATATAAATATTAAAAATAATATTAATAGATAATTATTAATTAATAATTAATAATTATCAAAGAGTCATGACTGTAGGTTGGAAAGTCACGAATGGACATATATAAGTCTGACCGTTGTAAATCAATTATATCAATTCTATCATCAATTTATATTATTATGGCTTATTTAATATTCCAGATCTTTTGGTAAATATTACTCTATGAACGAATAAATATTCGCTTCAGTGGTATCAGAGCTCCGATAAAAATAGATCTAGGATGGACCACAGGAGATGCTATGCGACAATTCTCTTGGGGAAACCGTAATTCGTATCGGCTCATCTCCTCAAATGTCGCAAATACAAAATGGAAAGAATTCCGAGATGACAAGTTAAAATAAATCAGACATAAATGTCAAATACATCTTTGAGGACAAAGATTCCCTTAAGGGGAAGGCAATGTAACGAACATAAAATATATAAATATTAAAAATAATATTAATAGATAATTATTAATCAATAATTAATAATTATCAAAGAGTCATGACTGTAGGATGAAAAGTCACGAATGGACATATATAAGTCCGACCATTGTAAATCAATTATATCAATTCTATAATCAATTTATATTATTATGGCTTATTTAATATTCCAGATCTTTTTTTTTTCTTTCCCCTTTTTTTTCTCGTTCTTTTAGTTTTTTTTTGTTTTAATTTTTTCTTCACTTTTTTTTTTTTTAACTCTCTTTTTTTGGGGGGGAGTAACTTTTACCCTTTTTTTTTTTAAGGACAACGTCCTATTTTTTGGGAAACGCAAAAATTTCAGGAAATCTAGGTGATGGCTAAAAGCCAAAAATAAGGTCAAAATGAATATTCACAGAAGAGTTATGTGGATATGCGAAAATATCGACATACCAAGCAACAATTGAGACAAATTGTCCCACAAAAAGATCTCAAAACTCCGATAAAAGTAGATCTAGGATGGACCACAAGAGATGCTATGCGACAATTCTCTTGGGGAATCAGTAATTCATATCGGCTCATCTCCTCAAATGTCGCAAATACAAAATGGAAAGAATTCCGAGATGACAAGTTAAAATAAATCAGACATAAATGTCAAATACATCTTTGAGGACAAAGATTCCCTTAAGGGAAAGGCAATGTAACGAACATAAAATATATAAATATTAAAAATAATATTCATAGATAATTAATAATTAATAATTAATAATTATCAAAGAGTCATGACTTTAGGTTGGAAAGTCACGAATGGACATATATAAGTCCGACCATTCTAAATCAATTATATCAATTCTATCATCAATTTATATTATTATGGCTTATTTAATATTCGAGATCTTTTTTTTTTCTTTCCCCTTTTTTTCTCATTCTTTTAGTTTTTTTTTAGTTTTTAATTTTTTCTTCACTTTTTTTTTAACTCTCATTTTTGGGGGGGAAGTAACTTTTACGCTTTTTTTTATTTTTTTAAGGACAAAGTCCTATTTTTTGGGAAACCCAAAAATTCCGGGAAACCTGGGTGATGGCTAAAAGCCCAAAATAAGGTCAAAATGAATATTCACAGAAGACTTATGTGGATATGCGAAAATATCGACATACCAAGCAACAATTGAGACAAATTGTCCCACAAAAAGATCTCAGAGCTCCGATAAAAATAGATCTAGGATGGACCACAGGAGATGCTATGCGACAATTCTCTTGGGGAATCCGTAATTCGTATCGTCTCATCTCCTCAAATGTCGCAAATACAAAATGGAAAGAATTTCGAGATGACAAGTTAAAATAAATCAGACATAAATGTCAAATACATCTTCGAGGGCAAAGATTCCCTTAAGGGGAAGGCAATGTAATGAACATAAAATATATAAATATTAAAAATAATATTAATAGATAATTAATAATTAATAATTAATAATTATGAAAGAGTCATGACTGTAGGTTGGAAAGTCACGAATGGACATATATAAGTCCGACCATTGTAAATCAATTATATCAATTCTATCATCAATTTATATTATTATGGCTTATTTAATATTCCAGATCTTTTTTTTCTCGTTCTTTTAGTTTTTAATTTTTTCTTCACTTTTTTTTTAACTCTCTTTTTTTGGGGGGGACTAACTTTTACCCTTTTTTTATTTTTTTAAGGACAAAGTCCTATTTTTTGGGAAACCCAAAAATTCCGGGAAACCTGGGTGATGGCTAAAAGCCAAAAATAAGGTCAAAATGAATATTCACAGAAGATTTATGTGGATATGCGAAAATATCGACATACCAAGCAACAATTGAGAGAAATTTTCCCACAAAAAGATCTCAGAGCTCCGATAAAAATATATCTAAGATGGACCACAGGAGATGCTATGCGACAATTCTCTTGGGGAATCTGTATTTCGTATCGTGTCATCTCCTCAAATGTTGCAAATACAAAATGGAAAGAATTCCGAGATGACAAGTTAAAATAAATCAGGCATAAATGTCAAATACATCTTTGAGGACAAAGATTCCCTTAAGGGAAGGCAATGTAACGAACATAAAATATATAAATACTAAAAATAATATTAATAGATAATTAATAATTAATAATTAATAATTATCAAAGAGTCATGACTGTAGGTTGGAAAGTCACGAATCGACATATATAAGTCCGACCATTCTAAATCAATTATATCAATTCTATCATCAATTTATATTATTATGGCTTATTTAATATTCCAGATCTTTTTTTTTCTTTCCCCTTTTTTTCTCCTCCTTTTAGTTTTTCTTTGTTTTTAATTTTTTCTTCACTTTTTTTTTTAACTCTCTTTTTTGGGGGGAAAGTAACTTTTACGCTTTTTTTTATTTTTTCAAGGACAAAGTCCTATTTTTTGGGAAACCCAAAAATTCCGGGAAACCTGGGTGATGGCTAAAAGCCAAAAATAAGGTCAAAATGAATATTCACAGAAGACTTATGTGGATATGAGAAAATATCGACATACCAAGCAACAATTGAGACAAATTGTCCCACAAAAAGATCTTAGAGCTCCGATAAAAATAGATTTAGGATGGACCACAGGAGATGCTATGCGACAATTCTCTTGGGGAATCCGTAATTCGTATCGGCTCATCTCCTCAAATGTCGCAAATACAAAATGGAAAGAATTCCGAGATGACAAGTTAAAATAAATCAGACTTAAATGTCAAATACATCTTTGAGGACAAAGATTCCCTTAAGGGGAAGGCAATGTAATGAACATAAAATATATAAATATTAAAAATAATATTAATTAATAATTAATAATTAATAATTATCAAAGAGTCATGACTGTAGGTTGGAAAGTCGCGAATGGACATATATAAGTCCGACCATTGTAAATCAATTATATCAATTCTATCATCAATTTATATTGTTATGGCTTATTTAATATTCCAGATCTTTTTTTTTCTTTCCCCTTTTTTTTCTTGTTCTTTTAGTTTTTTTTTGTTTTTAATTTTTCCTTCACTTTTTTTTTTAACTCTCTTTTTTTGGGGGGGAGTAACTTTTACCATTTTTTTTTTTTTTTTTAAGGACAAAGTCCTATTTTTTGGGAAACCCAAAAATTCCGAGAAACCTGGGTGATGGATAAAAGAAAAAAATAAGGCCAAAATGAATATTCACAGAAGACTTATGTGGATATGCGAAAATATCGACATACCAAGCAACAATTGAGACAAATTGTCCCACAAAAAGATCTCAGAGCTCCGATAAAAATAGATCTAGGATGGACCACAGGAGATGCTATGCGCCAATTCTCTTTGGGAATCCGTAATTCGTATCGGCTCATCTCCTCAAATGTCGCAAATACAAAATGGAAAGAATTCCGAGATGACAAGTTAAAATAAATCAGGCATAAATGTCAAATACATCTTTGAGGACAAATATTCCCTTAAGGGGAAGGCAATTTAACGAACATAAAATATATAAATATTAAAAATAATATTAATAGATAATTATTAATTAATAATTAATAATTATCAAAGAGTCATGACTGTAGGTTGGAAAGTCACGAATGGACATATATAAGTCCGACCATTGTAAATCAATTATATCAATTCTATCATCAATTTATATTATTATGGCTTATTTAATATTCCAGATCTTTTTTTTTTCTTTCTCCTTTTTTTTCTCATTCTTTTAGTTTTTTTAGTTTTTAATTTTTTCTTCACTTTTTTTTTAACTCTCTTTTTTAGGGGGGGAGTAACTTTTACCCTTTTTTTCATTTTTTTAAGGACAAAGCCCTATTTTTTGGGAAACCCAAAAATTCCGGGAAACCTCGGTGATGGCTAAAAGCCAAAAATAAGGTCAAAATGAATATTCATAGAAAACTTATGTGGATATGAGAAAATATCGACATACCAAGCAACAATTGAGAGAAATTGTCCCACAAAAATATCTCGAAGCTCCGATAAAAATAGATCTAGGATGGACCACAGGAGATGCTATGTGACAATTCTCTTGGGGAATCCGTAATTCGTATCGGCTCATCTCCTCAAATGTCACATATACAAAATGGAAAGAATTCTGAGATGCCAAGTTAAAATAAATCAGACATAAATGTCAAATACATCTTTGAGGACAAAGATTTCCTTAAGGGGAAGGCAATGTAACGAACATAAAATATATAAATATTAAAAATAATATTAATAGATAATTAATAATTAATAATTAATAATTAATAATTATCAAAGAGTTATGACTGTAGGTTGGAAATTCACGAATGGACACATATAAGTCCGACCATTGTAAATCAATTATATCAATTCTATCATCAATTTATATTATTATGGCTTATTTAATATTCCAGATCTTTTTTTTTCTTTCCCCTTTTTTCTCATTCTTTTAGTTTTTTTTTGTTTTTAATTTTTTCTTCACTTTTTTTTATAACTCTCTTTTTTTGGGGGGGAGTAACTTTTACCCTTTTTTTTTATTTTTTTAAGGACAAAGTCCTGTTTTTTGGGAAACACAAAAATTTCGGGAGACCTGGGTGATGGCTAAAAGCCAAAAATAAGGTCAAAATGAATATTCACAAAAGACTTATGTGGATATGCAAAAATATCGACATAGCAAGCAACAATTGAGACAAATTGTCCCACAAAAAGATCTCAGAGATCCGATAAAAATAGATCTAGGATGGACCACAGGAGATGCTATGCGGCAATTCTCTTGGGGAATCTGTAATTCGTATCGGCTCATCTCCTCAAATGTCGCAAATACAAAATGGAAAGAACTCTGAGATGACAAGTTAAAATAAATCAGACATAAATGTCAAATACATCTTTGAGGACAAAGATTCCCTTAAGGGGAAGGAAATGTAACGAACATAAAATATATAAATATTAAAAATAATATTAATAGATAATTATTAATTAATAATTATCAAAGAGTTATGACTATAGGTGTGAAAGTCATGAATGGACATATATAAGTCCGACCATTGTAAATCAATTATATCAATTCTATCATCGATTTATATCGTTATGGCTTATTTAATATTCCAGATCTTTTTTTTTCTTTCCCCTTTTTTTTCTTGTTCTTTTAGTTTTTTTTTGTTTTTAATTTTTTCTTCACTTTTTTTTTTTACTCTCTTTTTTTGGGGGGGAGTAACTTTTACCCTTTTTATTTTTTATTTTTTTAAGGACAAAGTCCTATTTTTTGGGAAACCCAAAAATTCTGGGAAACCTGGGTGATGGATAAAAGCAAAAAATAAGGTCAAAATGAATATTCACAGAAGACTTATGTGGATATGCGAAAATATCGACATACCAAACAACAATTGAGACAAATTGTCCCACAAAAAGATCTCAGAGCTCCGATAAAAATAGATCTAGGATGGACCACAGGAGATGCTATGCGCCAATTCTCTTTGGGAATCTGTAATTCGTATCGGCTCATCTCCTCAAATGTCATCAATACAAAATGGAAAGAATTCCGAGATGACAAGTTAAAATAAATCAGACATGAATGTCAAATACATCTTTGAGGACAAAGATTCCCTTAAGGGGAAGGCAATGTAACGAACATAAAATATATAAATATTAAAAATAATATTAATAGATAATTATTAATTAATAATTAATAATTATCAAAGAGTCATGACTGTAGGTTGGAAAGTCCCGAATGGACATATATTAGTCCGACCATTGTAAATCAATTATATCAATTCTATCATCAATTTATATTATTATGGCTTATTTAATATTCCAGATCTTTTTTTTTTCTTTTCCCTTTTTTTTCTCGTGCTTTTAGTTTTTTTTTGTTTTTAATTTTTTATTCACTTTTTTTTAACTCTTTTTTTTTGGGGGGGAGTAACTTTTACCCTTTTTTTTTTAAAGAACAAAGTCCTATTTTTTGGGAAACCCAAAAATTTCGGGAAACCTGGGTGATGGCTAAAAGCCAAAAATAAGGTCAAAATGAATATTCACAGAAGACTTATGTGGATATGCAAAAATATCGACATACCAAGTAACAATTGAGACAAATTGTCCCATAAAAAGATCTCAGAGCTCCGATAAAAATAGATCTAGGATGGACCACAGAAGATGCTATGCGACAATTCTCTTGGGGAATCCGTAATTCATATCGGCTCATCTCATCAAATGTCGCAAATACAAAATGGAAAGAATTTCGAGATGACAATTTAAAATAAATCAGACATAAATGTCAAATACATCTTTGAGGACAAAGATTCCCTTAAGGGGAAGGCAATGTAACGAACATAAAATATATAAATATTAAAAATAATATTAATTGATAATTATTAATTATTAATTAATAATTATTAATTATCAAAGAGTCATGACTATAGGTTGGAAATTCACGAATGGACATATATAAGTCCGACCATTGTAAATCAATTATATCAATTCTATCATCAATTTATATTATTATGGCTTATTTAATATTCTAGATCTTTTTTTTTCTTTCCCCTTTTTTTCTCGTTCTTTTAGTTTTTTTTTGTTTTTAATTTTTTCTTCACTTTTTTTTTTAACTCGCTTTTATTGGCGGGGGGAGTAACTTTTACCCTTTTTTTATTTTTTTAAGGACAAAGTCCTATTTTTTGGGAAACCCAAAAATTTCGGGAAACCTGGGTGATGGCTAAAAGCCAAAAATAAGGTCAAAATGAATATTCATAGAAGACTTATGTGGATATGTGAAAATATCGACATACCAAGCAACAATTGAGACAAATTGTCCCACAAAAAGATCTCAGAGCTCCGATAAAAATAGATCTAGGATGGACCACAGGAGATGCTATGCGGCAATTCTCTTGGGGAATCTGTAATTCGTATCGGCTCATCTCCTCAAATGTCGCAAATACAAAATGGAAAGAACTCTGAGATGACAAGTTAAAATAAATCAGACATAAATGTCAAATACATCTTTGAGGACAAAGATTCCCTTAAGGGGAAGGAAATGTAACGAACATAAAATATATAAATATTAAAAATAATATTAATAGATAATTATTAATTAATAATGAATAATTATCAAAGAGTCATGACTGTAGGTTGGAAAGTCACGAATGGACATATATAAGTCCGACAATTGTAAATCAATTATATCAATTCTATCATCAATTTATATTATTATGGCTTATTTAATATTCCAGATCTTTTTTTTTTCTTTCCCCTTTTTTTTCTCGTTCTTTTAGTTTTTTTTTGTTTTTAATTTTTTCTTCACTTTTTTTTTTAACTCTCTTTTTAACTCTTCGTTCCACCCAACCATAGGCCAGCGTGCTCCTTAATCTCTCAGCAACACTGCCACCCCTGAGCTGGGCATGATTCTCTAAGGAATAGGAGAACTAGCAGGCTTACACGTAGCCAGGGATATACAAAACATAGCCAAGCCAACACAGTTGGGTTTATCAGGTCATGAAGGAGCTGAAGAATGCAAATTGCTAAGCTGGTGAGCCCATTATAGAGCCAAGAACACCTACACCCGAACTAGCCTGACCTCTAAGACACCCAAACACACCCAACATAAGGAATTAGTCCCTTCTTTGCTACACAGTCCCTCAGGCCCTGCATTCCCTTCGAGTGCTATTCAGGGGTGATGGAGAAGAAGGCCAGCCCTCTAGCTCTGTCTGTGTGGTTTCCGGCCACCAGGTTTATGAAGCAAATCTAAGTCAACATCCCTGCTCCCTACACAGTCCAAAGACCAACCATTGCACTTAGGCAATCAATCAGCTGATACAGCTTAAGATAGGGGAAATCATTCCCTGAGTCATTATTGGCCCTATCATGGACAAAATGACTCTCCAACGAATTTAGAACATCCCCAAACGTAAGGACGACCATAGCAACCACAACCAACATTGTGGGAAATTCAATGACCCAATCTGAACAGTGGATTCGTCAAGGAACTTACACAGTCCGAGAATGGAAAGGAAAACCAACTTCACAGCTGGGCAGAGGCAACATATGTATAGGCCATGAATTGGTAAGGAGAAACATACACACGGCTGACCACCTGAATGGCCCTTTGCAGGGAAAACCGTGGATGAAAAACACACAATTCCCAGCTCGCTGTGTGAGCCCTCCCCCCAAAACAGATGAATACCTGCGCGTGGATGTGAGTAGACCGTGACGAAGGAACAGACTATGGAGGTCCCGCGTGAGGAAAAACAACTCTGTTTTTTTCTGTGGATGAACAACAATAGGAAGGATGTGAATGGGAAGTGCGTGAGCCTTCAGCACAGTCGTGGAGAGAAGAAAATGTCTGCGTGAGACCCAATCGTCAAGAGCCTGTGCGTGAGGAGGAAACAGACAAAAATCATGGGGAGAGTGGAATTGACCGCATGAGTGAAGTCAACAGGGGTGGAGTGTGCGTGTGGGTGAGGACTGACAGTACTGCCACCCCACTCCCCAAAACAATTAACTACCTCAACCACCAGTAGCATTTCTTCAATGAAAGTGGTTGGGTAAAGCAAGGAAAAGAAGACACATGGCTATTTTTCTCTCATTGTCCAAGGTTTGACTAATTTCTCCCACACCCTTATCCTTGGGAAAAATCATGCCCCTTTCGATTTAGTTGCCGTGATCGTAGCTGGTCGGGTTCATTTAATTAATTATAGATGCATATTTACATGATGACCAACATAATATATGCCGCATGCCCTGATATACAATCGGTGACAAATTTAAATCCAAAACATAACATGACTGATCAATGGTGGATCCTTGGCCTTTAGCTCCACACCATGATCATTTACAATATATACATCATATACATCTAATGTAATGGGGTCAAAACCGGGGTGTTACATTCACCTCCCCCTTAAATAGCACTGTCCTCAGTGCTTTACAAAATTTGAACAAAATGCTACACTGGCATCGCCTCAGTGTTCCATAAAATTGAACAAAAATGGATGTGCCAATCGCATGGCATCCTCCAGCTCCCAAGTAGCCTCTTCAAGTTCGTAGTGCTCCCATTGCACTTTTACCTTACCTATGGCTTGGTTCCGGAGCATTGTACCCTTCCTGTCGAGGATGCACATTGGCTCGATTTGGAACTCTCCCTCGGGTTCCACCTGAATCACATCCCAACTTATCACATGGTTAGGATCATGTACATATCTCTTAAGCAAAGAAACGTGAAAAACATTATAAACTCTAGTGCTAGAAGACAATGCAAGTCTATATGCAACAGGCCCTATTCTTTCAAGCACTTCAAACGGCCCACAGTATCTCGGTGACAACTTGGAACAGCTTCCAAGTTTCAAGGATATCTTCCTTGCCCTCACTCTGAGGTAGACATGATCCCCAACATTGAACCCCCTGTTCACCCTATGCTCATCTGCATAGCTTTTCTGTCTATCTTGTGCTGCTTTCAGCTTCTGCCTGATCCTTATAACCTCTTGCTCCATTTCCTTGAGCAATTCTGGTCCAAGCACAATTCTGTTCACTGGATTATCCCAAGTCACTAGTGTCCTACACCTTCTTCCATACAAAGCTTTATATGGACTCATCCCCAAGGATGCTTGATGTCCATTGTTATAAGCAAGCTCTACCAAGTGTAAGTAATCTTCCCACTTGGTTGGTTTGTCCATTACGTACATGCGAAGCATGTCTTCAAGCACCTGATTAACAATTTCTGTCTGACCATCTGTCTGAGGATGGTATGCAGTGCTGAAGTTTAGCTTTGTACCCAAATCTGCAAACAACCCCTTCCAAAAGTTGGAAGTGAACTTGACATCTCTGTCAGATACTATTGCCTTCGGCAACCCATTCAATTTGAATATCTCCTTCATGACGATCTTTGCAATGTCGCTAGTCTCATATGTAGACTTAACCGGTATAAAATGTGCTGCCTTAGTTAACTTGTCTACCACAACCATGATAGAATCATGTTGTCTCCAAGTCATTGACAATCCTGTAATAAAATCCATGGAGATAACTTCCCATTTCCATTCCAGAACTAGCAAAAGCTGCAACAAACTTGCTGAATGTTGATGCTCAACCTTTACCTGTTGACATTTCATACACCTTGAAATGTACTCAGCCATGTCCTTTTTCATTCCTGGCCAAAAGTACTGCTTTCTTGCTGTATCAATGGTCTTTTGATATCCTGGGTGTCCAGAATACGGAGCTAGATGGATTTCATCCATAACAACTCTCCTCAAATCTTCTACATCTGGAATATAAATTCTACCTTTATAAGTGAGAAGTCCATATTCTTCCAATTTATATCCCTCAAACCTCTTCTCAAGACTTTGTTGCTGCAATTTGTCTTTTACTTGCTCATACAATTCATCTCCGGCAACATGATTGGCAATCTGTTTCCTCAAATCTGATTGGCAAATACTAAGAGATGCCACATGCATTTCTTGCACTTTCCTGTTGAGTGCATCAGCTACCTTATTCTCTTTTCCCTTTATGTGCTTGATTTCAAAATCAAACTCACATAAAAACTCCAGCCATCTTGCTTGCCTAACATTCAAAGTAGGCTGATCAAACAAATACTTCAGACCATAATGGTCCGTCCTGAGCTCAAATCTCCTACCCATCAAGTAATGCCTCCACATCTTGAGAGCATGTACTATGGCGGCAAGCTCTAGATCATGAGTGGCATAATTTTTCTCATGCTCCTTCAACTTTCTTGACTCATAACATATCACGTGGTTGTCCTACATAAGGAATCCTCCAAGCCCTTGTCTACATGCATCGGTACATACCACAAAATATTTCTCTGGATCCGCAACCATCAACAGTGGTGCACTGGTGAGAAGACTCTTCAACCATTGGAAGATTTCTTCACACCTCGATGTCCATTCGAACTTCATCCCCTTCTTTTGCAAAGAAGTGATGGCGTATGCAACTTTGGAGAATCCTTCAATGAATCTCCGATAGCATCCTGCAAGTCCCATGAAAGATCTTACATCTGTCACATTTCTTGGAGTAGGACAATTCATAATGGCTTCAATCTTTTCAGCGTCCACAGATATACCCTCCTCTGAGATAATGTGACCCAAATATTGAATTCTATCTCTATAGAAGTCACACTTGCTTAGTTTCGCATACAACTGATGCTCCCTGAGCAATTGAAATGTCAATCTCAAATGCTCTTCACGTTCTTCCTCATTCTTAGAGTAAACAAGAATGTCATCAAGGAAAACAAGAATGAACTTATCCAAATACCTGCTAAAGACACTATTCATAAGGGACATAAATGTAGCTGGTGCATTTGTGAGACCAAATGGTACCACTACAAACTCATAATGCCCATACCTTGTCCTGAAGGTTGTCTTATGAATGTCTTCATCCTTGATCCTTACCTGATGGTAACCAGACTTCAAGTCAATCTTGGAAAATACCTTTTCTCCTCTCATTTGATCAAAGAGGTCATCAATCCTAGGCAAAGGATATTTATTCTTCACAGTAACCTTGTTCAATTGTCTGTAATCGATACATAACCTGAGTGTACCATATTTCTTCTTTACAAACAGAACTGGTGCTCCCCAAGGGGACACACTCGGCCAGACATACTTCTTTTCCAACAACTCTTGCAATTGCATCTTCAATTCTAGCATCTCCGGTATACTCATCCTATAGGGTGCCTTGGACACTGGTGCCACTCCTGGCACAAGTTCAATTGTGAAGTCGATGTCTCTATTTGGAGGAAGCCCTGGAATCTCATCAGGAAACACATCCTTGAATTCTTGTAACACCTGATAGTCTTCCAACCTTGGAGTTTCATCTCTCGTTTCCTCCAAAATCTGAGCTGCATACAACTGGAAACCCTTCCTACAGAACTTCTTTAACTGCATTGTTGAAACCTGCCTTACTGAAATCACCTTTGGAATACCTTGCACAACCACGATGTTCCCTTCTTCATTAATGCATTCAAAAGTCTTATTGTAACAATCAAGCTTCACCCTGTGAGCTTCTAACCAATCCATTCCAATGAGAACATCATAGGAACCAAGCGGTAGAACATTCAGATCTACACGAGTGACCAATCCATTCATGACCAATGGACATTTCTCTACCACTTCACTGACCTTTCTCTTAGGTCCAGTGGCTAGCTGAACTAACCAAGACTTCCTATGCTTTACTTTCTTAAAGGCACAAATATCCACTACTCTAGGAGTAATGTAACTGTGAGTAGAACTAGGTTCAATCAAAATAGAAACAAATTGCTCAGCAATCTTAACTACTACTTCAACCACAGCTGACTAGTGATCTGCCTGGCAGTCCTCCAGTGCTGCATATATCCTAGGAATTTCCCTTGCTACTTGACCCACTATTTCTGCTTCTTGAATGTTATAAGCTGGTCTTGCACTCTCATTCTCAAGTGGGCAATTTCTGCGCATGTGGGGTCCTCCATATTTCCAACATTGAAGTGGCCCTCTATTATGTTGTGGATGTTTAGGATTTTCTCCGGTCATTCCAACTGGCTTACTCGCAGCTTGAGATGGCTGCTTCTACTGATTCCTGAAGCTAGAAGGTTTGAAACTTTTCTTCCTTTGGTCAAACTTCTCTTTCTTCTTGTCTTTCCATGCCTTATGGTAATCAAGTTTACCCTTGCTTTGCTCATAACAATACTTAGCCTTTCTTATTGCTTCTTCAAGAATTCTAGGTTCATAAAACTCAATTCTATCTTTGTAAGACTGAGGTAATCCACTCAGAAAACGCTGGACCTTCACTTTTTCATCTCTGATGTACCGGACATACCTCAACAGCTCCAAACACTTATTTGCATACTCTTCCATGGTTTGCTGTCCCAATCTCAACTCATGGAACTCCTTAATCTTGTCATCATAATACCTGTCAGAGAGGTATTTCTGCTTAAAATACTTTTTGAACTGTTTCCACTTCAGTTTCCTTTCATTGATCCTCTTCACTTGCTTGAATTGTTCCCACCAAATGGATGCCCTTCCATTCAGATTGAATATGGCAACTCTTGCCTTCATGTTTCCTGAATAGTCATGCACTTGAAAGTACTTCTTAATACCAAGAAGCCAAGCTTCAGCCTCTTGTCCAGTCTTTACCTCACCATCAAATGTAGGAGGTTTAGCTTTCTTGAATTCATCTCGAGTGCGATCCCTATGGTGTCTCTTTCTTTTTCTTTTATGAGAAGAATAACTTGAATCCCCACTGGATTCTTCGGAATCAGATGATCCACTAGAAGTCCTTCTCCTTCTCCTAGTACTGCTCTTACTACCTTCTGGTCTTGCTGTACCTCGTCCAGAGTCTATCTTTCTTTGCAAGTCTGTCAAACTCTGCAGCATTGCAGCATTCAACTGGTGTTGCTCCTCCTGGGCTTTAATTAAGCTTCTCATAGTGGCTTCAACATCTGACAGTGTCTCTTGGAATCTTCTTCCATTAGACTCTATGTCATCATTTCTATTATGGACATTTTCTCCCACGGCATCTTCTGCTCGCTCATAGGAATCCCGAGCATCATACCCATCATGTGTTCTCATGACTAAACCGCAACTTACTTACCAAACTATACTACCTGGAATACTTCCCTTGAAGGTGACTATGATTCTGCAATGTGTTAGTAACACAAATGTTAGATGCTTAACATTGATATGAATTCAGAATTACTTACCTTCTCTTGGAATAATCATAAAATTACAAATGTCCAAACATACAAAATTTTCTTCATCAAGGAATGACTGTCTGAAGGGGATGACGGGGGGTCAAGGGGGCTTTCCCCCTTGTGGCTTGCCACTGTAGGGCGGGTCGAGGGAAGCACCCTCGTTTTTTTTTATTTTAAATTATTGGTTTTCGCGCAATCTGGCTCATAAGATCGCTGCCACTTTTCTCCTTTTCAGCCCTGAAATTTCACTGAAAAACAACTGAAAAATCCCTCTGAAAACAGTCGAAATCTGCTGAGAAATCCCATGGAAAAACTCAAAATTTTCCCTTCCTTCTTATCGGCTTTCGGATGTCTTTCCACATCAGAATCCAAATGACTTTGGCTTCTGCAACGACGGACAGGAAACTACTTTCTCTCCCGCGACATCGAAATTATTTTTACATCGGAAGTCTTAACGCTTCCGCTTCCGCAACGGTGGATGCTCACTCCCTTCCTCTTTCGATCGGCACACTTCCTCTTGCAGCGTCGGTTGTCTCTTTCATCGGCCACCGAATGCCTTCATCTTCCACAACGGCGGATGGGAAATCACTAATTCTTCTGCTACCCCGGGAGTCATTTTACATCGGAATCCAAATGACTTTGGCTTCCACAACAGTGGACTATAAACCATCAATACTTCCACAACGAGTAGGGGTTCCTTCCACATTGGAAGCCAAATGACTTTGGTTTCCGTAATGGCGGCTCACCAAAGGAAAACTTCTTCCGATTAGCCGCGGATACTTAGAAAATTTTCGCTATTTTTCTTCTGCACTGCTGATAATCGGATGAATTTTCCATCAGGCGTCGAATCGTTTCTCCATCCGCAATAGTGGAACGTCAGCTGCTTTCTATTCCGCAACATCGGAATTCCTTCAACATCGGAAGCCAAATGGCTTTGGCTTCTGTAACGGCGGAACAATTATCACCTCTTCTTCCGACGATTTCATTACTTAGACAAATTTTTGAAAATTTGTCTTTCTTTGACCGCGTCGGCTGTCAACGGTCTCTCTTCATCGGAAGGCAAATGACTTTGGCTTCCACAATGACGGACTGAAAACTGCCTTTTCTTCCGCAATGGCGGAAGTCCAATTCACTCCTTTCCACTGAATATAACATCTATCGGCAGTCGAACCATTTTTCGGTCGGAAGCTTAGTCGCTTTTACATCTGCAATGGTGGACGCTTGGACCATTTCTTCCTTCCGCAGAATCAGCGACCGAACCCCTTCTGCATCCGCAACGGCGGATGGGAAACTGCTAGACCTTCCGCCACATCAGAAGTCGGAACCTTTAACCTTCCGATGACCCGACTGTCAGCACTTAGAAATATTCTTGAAATTTTTGCTATTCTCAAATTTCCTGATTGCTGCTAGGCAGAAGGCAATTCTGCTTCTGTCATTGCATCTTCTTGGCCCATAGAGGCCCATTGTTGCAACCTTAATCTCTGATACCATACTGTCACGTCCCCATGCCTCCAACCAACGAAGAGGACGCGACCCAAACTTTAATCACAGCGGGACAAGAGCCCGATGAACATATGCATACACAAAATTGCTGAAACAGAGTGCTTAAACATACACACATGAACATTTATCATGCACAGATGCAATCATCTATCAGACACAGCGGAAACATCATACATTTAAGCAAGCATTCATTTAACATGATCATCATTTTCATTAACAGAATTTACAGTTGCAGAAGTAAAATGGACAAGAGCACTATTCTTTTGATGAACTCGTTTTGCAACCAGCTACGTCGCTGCAACGTTTCACCCAACCATAGGCCAGCGTGCTCCTTAATCTCTCAGCAACGCTGCCACCCCCGAGCTGGGCATGATTCTCCAAGGAACAAGGGAAATAGCAGGCTTACACGTAGCCAGGGATATACAAAACACAGCCACGACAACACAGTTGGGTTTATCAGGCCATCAAAGAGCTGAAGAAGGCAAATTGCTAAGCTGGTGAGCTCATTACAGAGCCAAGAACACCTACACCAGAACTAGCCTGACCTCTAATACACCCAAACACACCCAACACAAGGAATCAGTCCCTTCTCTGCTACACAGTCCCTCAGGCCCTGCATTCCCTTCCAGTGCTATTCAGGGGTGATGGAGAAGAAGGCCAGCCCTCTAGCTCTGTCTGTGTGGTTTCCAGCCACCAGGTTTATCAAGCAAATCTAAGCCAACATCCCTGCTCCCCACACAGTCCGAAGACCAACCATTGCACTCAGGCAATCAATTAGTTGATACAGCTTAAGACAGGGAAAATCATTCCCTGAGTCATTATTGGCCCTATCGTGGCCAAAATGACTCTCCAACAAATTTAGAACAACCCCAAAACGTAAGGACGACCACAACAACCACAACCAACATCGTGGGAAATTCAATGACCCAATCTGAACAGTGGAGTCGTCAAGGAACTTACACAGTTTGAGAATGGAAAGAAAAACCAACTTCACAGCTGGGCAGAGGCAACATATGTACAGGCCATGAATTGGTAAGGAGAAACATACACACGACTGACCACCCAAATGGCCCTTTGCAGGGAAAACTGTGGATGAAAAACACACAATTCCCAGCTCGCTGTGTGAGCCCTCCCCCCAAAACAAAAGAATACCTACACGTGGATGTGAGCAGACCGTGACGAAGGAACAGACTATGGAGGTCCCGCATGAGGAAAAACAACTCCGTTTTTGTTCGTGGATGAACAACAATGGGAAGGACGCGAATGGTAAGTGCGTGAGCCTTCAGCACAGTCATGGAGAGAAGAAAATGTCTGCGTGAGACCCAATCGCCAAGAGCCTGTGCGTGAGGAGGAAACAGACAAAAATCATGGGGAGAGTGGAATTTCCCGCATGAGTGAAGTCAATAGGGGTGGAGTGTGCGTGTGGGTGAGGACTGACAGTCCTGCCACCCCACTCCCCAAAACAATTAACTGCCTCAACCACCAGCAACATTTCTTCAATGAAAGTGGTTGGGTAAAGCAAGGAAAAGAAGACACATGGGTATTTTTCTCTCATTGTCCAATGTTTGACTAATTCCCCCCACACCCTTATCCTTGAGAAAAATCATGCTCCTTTACGATCGTAGTTGGTCGGGTTCATTTAATTAATTATAGATGCATATTTACATGATGACCAACATAATATATGTCGCATGCCTTGATATACAATCGGTGACAAATTTAAATCCAAAACATAACATGACCGATCAATGGTGGGGCCTTGGCCTTTAGCTCCACACCCTGATCATTTACAATATATACATCATATACATCTAATGTAACGGGGTGTTACATAGAGGCTAAAAGAAAATTAAGATATTATAAGGAGTTCATCAACCCTACTCTAGAAGATTAAAAGTATCTCTATTTTAACTAGTTCAAAGAAAAAACTTAATATAGCCAAGATAAAAAAAAAACTCTCATGAGCTCCATACTGAAACAGGTCGTTGGGTAGTTCTTAAAATTCCATGGGTGGAAAGGATCTTCCATATTTGTGAGATTATGAACATTGAGGATGAAAATCACTTCCTCTTTGAGTGCCCTGCGTACACTCACATTAGATCTCTGTTTCACAATCTTTGTTGCAAGACCGACCTTCCTTGCTTTTAGCATGTCAAAATTATAGTGAGCTCGAGGGACTTCTCTCCAATCTCTTTGAGCATATGAATACAATTTTAAAACAAAATAAATAATTCATTTCTTTAGGTCCGATAGAGCAAAGTTTCGTCTCATGGGACATTAACCATCATCATCATCATCATTATAATGTTTTTTAATAAAAATTTAGAAATAAAATCTAATAATGTCAAGTGTCTTGTTAATTAAAATAGACATAATGACTACTCTTGATAGATGTGACAATCACATCACAATGAATGAATATAGCTATATCACTATATAGAACATTTATTTAGATATATATTTTTTTTAAAATAAAAAAGAATTTTAACATATTATAATATATTTTTATATAAATTTATTGAATAAAATTATTAAACTAAAATTTTTAAATAATTTTTTGATATTTAATTAAGCTTTTTTTCACATTTCATATACTAACATATTAATGAAGCTAAAGATTGATTTTTTTTAATATTTCTAAGAAAATATCTATTGGTTTATTCAAACAAATATTTTAATTAGTTGACATTATACAAACTATTTACCAAAGTTTAATAATTTATTTGGCATTTTTATTGTTAATAAAAAAATTATATTTTATTTTGGTAAAATTTAACTTTAACTTTAATTTTGGTAAAATTATATTTTATTTTCATGTTAAACTTTAACTTTAATTTTGACCTATATATAACTATTATATCAAAACAATTCTAAATTATGAGATTAAATTTGGATTATAAATAATTATTAAATTATAACATTTTTAAATTATTAAATTAAACCTAAGTATGTAACACTATTAAATTAAACATTTTTAAATGATTAGATTAAACCATTTCTTAAAAAAGTATAAACGACTTGTTGTTAATTTTACTTATTTTTTATTAATTCGTTTTTTCAACATTTTTAATTCAAAGTATAATCCTTCATAATAAATTTATGATTAATATTAATCCTCCATGAGAGGATTCGACTATTTTTATAAACGTAACCTATATTGAGAAGTATTATAATTAATTGCCAAACGTTTTTCTAGTGTATAAACTATATATTGTATATTTCTAGCATATAAACTATTGTATAATTTTCTACCCATAATAACTACTTATGCATTAGGATAGATTTATATCTTTTAGTCGTTCCGTTACACTAATAAATGAGTAATGTTAACTCAATTCCATTAAATCCATTCAACCTAACATTTTTTTTAATATACATATATATATTTTGTTGAAAATAAGATAATAAATATTTATAATAATACCTAACTTCACTTAGGATAATTTATTAATAATACTTAGCTTTATGCTAATAATTAGGTTATAAGTTTTTATTAGCTTACAATGGATATGTACTCTTTCTTAGAACAAGAACCTATAAACTTAAGTCCTCAAGTGAACATTCACAATTCACTCTTACTTAGGTTCATGTGGCACCAAGGTGTTACCTAATATTAATAACTTGGATCCTCATGGATTCATAGTCGTTCATCTCTCCCAGTAGTGTATTCATGCCCATATCGTTCTGTCGCGTCAATACCTCCAGTATCTTAGTCTACAAATTTAATTCACAACTTAGGTATTACACAGTAATACTTACATTGCTTTACCAACAAGGCCATAACGTAGAGCTTCTCACAAGGAAGTTGTACATTGTACATTTATAATTGTATTTTCCATTGTAAAGGATTTGAGGGAGCATATGGGATATTACAATCCTACCCCCCCACTTAGAAGTAACATTGTCCTCGGTGTTGATATCTTTAAAAACTTATCTGCAACTTTCAAATGTCTTTGCAAATATCATTCTTCACTTATCTTTTCTTGCTTAGCATCTCTTTTGATATCTTCGATGTTTCTTTTATTTCTTAACCTACTCTTTATACAAACATTGTTGGAACCTATAGTCTTGATGGTTCGTCACACCTCTTGATATTTTGGAGACAACTGGTCTATAGACGACAAGAGACTAGCAGAGCAGTCGATTGAAGTTAGTGAAACAACTGAACATTCAATTGAAAAAACGACAGAATGGTCGACATGACCATGGTCATCATGACTACAATGTAACCGGGTAAACTTTGGCATGTTATAGTTTCTATGAAAATAGTCTAGACCAAAGACCCCTACTTATCGACAACATCTTCCCTACTTTCAGGAGGTTGATTAGATATGAAAACTAGAAATAAGCAACCCGATGGGTTGTCTAATATATCGATTTGAAATGCTTATCATGGTTATTATGCCTTGTAATGTTCTAATGACAATGCTATGTGCTTAAGTGCTTTAACAATGTCCCTAGAAACCACCTTTTCTTCTTGGAATCTTATCCCCTTCATTTTTTTTTTTGCTCTATAGTTCAGGCCAAGAGGTTTCTCAATGTTAGCAACCTATGTCAACCCTTCTCTTTACTTTGTTAGTAAGTATATTTTGGTTGGACGCATATGCTTTGTAATTTGTCCCAAAGTATATTATATTATCCCACATTCATAAGGAGTAATAGTTGTTTATATTAGACAATATACAAGTACATGTTGAGGATAATGAAAGCATCCATGAGTTATTTTGAATTGAGATTGCTCAAAAGAGGTTTCCCCCTCAAAGTGGACTACTATCAATACAAACTCTTATGTGCTATGTTACTTCTGTTATATTGTGCATTTCCATTGCTTATTACATGAGGATCCTCACATATGATATCTCAGCACTTTCTTGGGCTCGCTGGGTGTAATTTCTGCTAATTTGTTTTCTTTTGCAATGCTTTACTACACTTTGATTATTGTAGTTATGCTTATTCTTTGCTTATGTATCATTCATTACAGGTTTGGATCATGGAATAACCTCTATATGCTTAACTGTGGGAAGTACTTGAGCATAGCCCGAAAAACTCACTATGAGGAGTACCACAGGAACCCTGAAGTAGTTGGCCATTGAGAGGACATGCTAATTGAAAAGGGAAATGACCCCTACCTAATTGACTAGTTCCCACTTATGAGGGAAACCAAGCCTTTGTTGTTTGTGGCAAAGCAGTTATTAGTTTTACCTAAGTTGTGGAGTGAGGGGCACTTCCCCAATATGTAAGTCGTTATACAAAATTGGTGGTTGAGTGAATCCCTTGAACCTTTAGGAAGATGAAAATACCTAGGGTCCATATCTATTTCTATTTGATAAAGCATGGATTTCATTTGTCCAGAGGCACCACAGATCAATTCCGCTGAACCAAAAAGAGTATAAATTTCTGTTTTTTTTCCATATCTTCTTTTTTTTAACTTTGTTTCCCTTGAAATTTCTCTAGATCCCCCATAATTCCATTCTTCATATTTCCTTACTTCAGGACCCTATCTCAAATTCAACTTCCCGAATCCTGAAATCCCACATTTGTCTATTTTAGGGTTTTCCATAACTTTTTCGACTCTCACCAAATCATCTTCAAACTTTTCCATACTTTTCATTTCTCATTTCTACTTCCTTGTCCCTCTTTGACAAATTTTCCCATTCTTCCACCCCACTTATAAAATTCTCATTTTCGACTTCCCTGTCTCTTAGAAAGTGCCCAAAACCTAGTCAAACCCCAATTACCCACCCAAGTTTTTTCCAATTCCAAATTTTTCTTTTTTAAAAACCTTTCTATTTTGCTTTTCTACCCTTTCCCCCCCAAAACAAATCATGGCTACAGTTGTCACCCACACAGGAGAAAAAAAACAAATGGAACACGAACTTGCCGCCCTCAAGAAAAAAATCCAAGATCTAGATGAAAAATTTCTTGGCTCCATCTTTAGCATCGAGTCATGAACAATTGATGACATCCCGATTCTTCTGCAGACAATGGGTTCTCTTCTTCCAACAATTTTTGTGGGTCAACAATTGATTTTCCTCGCTTCAATAGTGATGATCCACCTAAATGGATTTACAGGGCAGAACAATATTTCAGTCTGCATAACACTTTTGATGTCAATAAATTCCCACTTGCATCCTTTCATTTAGAACATGATGACCTTTAATGGTTTCATTCGTACATTATAGGCTCATGAATGAACAAATATTATAGATTTTTTCCAACTCCTCTTGCAATGATCTAGCCCTATTTATTTTGATGAATTCACATCACTCACCAAACTTCTCCAATGTAGGACTATGAGGGAGTATCAGACAAAATTTGAGACACTAGCCAATCACATAGAAGGATTATCTGATGCATTTGGAAGGAGTTGTTTTATCAGTGGTATGAAGGAAGCAATCTGATCTGGGGTTAAAATTTCTATCCTAACACAATTATGGAAGCCCTAGGGTTGGATAAGTTGGAAGTGGACAATATCATGGCCCAACAATGGTCCAAATCCACTTTTATTCCATTCAAAAATATGGTTCCCTAAAGACCTCCAATCCCGCCAGCTCCTACAACCACTCCTATAAAGCATTTGTCTGAAGTTGAGATGCGGGCTTGTAGAGAAAAAGGGTTTTGTTATAATTGTGATGAGANCCCTCCAATCCCGCCAGCTCCTACAACCACTCCTATAAAGCATTTGTCTGAAGTTGAGATGCGGGCTTGTAGAGAAAAAGGGTTTTGTTATAATTGTGATGAGAAATTAACCTAGGGACATTGATGTGTTGATTAAAATCTATATCTCTTGGATGTGGGTTATCCTTCTGCACCTAAATTTTTTACGATGCTCAGGATCCAGTAGATGATGAGGATGACATTCAATAGCTACCTGTTGACCCTCCTTCTCAAGACAAACATCCATAGATATCTATCCATGCATTAGTTGGATTCACCACCCCACAAACCATCCGGATCAAGGTTTTATTCAAAAATATCCCTCTTACAATACTCATTGAATATGGGAGCAATCATAACTTCATTGACCCCAAGATTGCCAAACAAGATGATTGTTTTGTCCATCCTGGATCCATCTTTCAATTCATGATTGACAATGGGGGCACCTTACCTTGTAAATGGAAGTGTCACAATGTGTGAATCTCTATTGGATATTATAACTTGCACTATGACATGTTTTCCTTCCCCTTAGGTGGATGTGATGTGGTTTTGGGTGCTGAATGGTTACACACACTTGGGCCCATTTTATGGGATTTTTTTGATCTTCGGATGCAATTTCCAGTCAATGAAAAACACACATTGAAGGGATTACAACTACTGTCTCTCAGCATAATCAGTTCATGTCACATGAAAAATCGCCTTAAGAATAATTCACATGGTGTCGTCGCTCAACTCCATTTCACTCAGATGCAACCTTCGGTTGTCTCAACTACTACCTTGGATATACAACAATTTTTGGATCGATATGGATGTGTTTTTGTTGCGCCAATGGGATTGTAAAATTCAAGAGAAGACGACATCTGTAATCTTCTCCTTCCTGGAAGCATTTCATGTCCCAAATTTTGCATTGGGTCACAATGGCCTAATCAAATTTTCCATATTCATTAGAGGTTGTCAAATTTATGTTAAGGGTCAAATAATTGCCAAGGAGGAAAATTACTAGTTCCTTAGGTTGGGGGTGGAAGCTTTGGGATTTGGAATAATGGGGAAAATAAATGATATTTGTAAATTAGAATGGCATAAATATTTAATGAATGATCTAAATAAATAAATACAATGGAAACTCAAAGTGGCAATTGATCATGAATACACATGGAAGATGTGGGACCCACACAAGCTAGATTTCTATGCCACATGGAATCTTCCTCTTGCAATTTCAAATCCATGGGAATATTAAATGTCCTTGGATGATTTATAAGTCTAATAAAATTGTCCATATTCATCATAGGTCTAATTCAAAAGGAAATGTAACTTACATGGGAGAGGAAGAGTCATTTTGGAGCTAGTGAGATAGTTGGACTAGATTCCCTAGCTCTATGAAAACAACGATGAAGATTCTATGACACCTATGACAAAAATAAGATATTAAGGCTGACATCTAACATATCTGACATGTTAAGTTGAAACAAATCATCCAAGAGTGTGGTCATGTGAGTTGGGTAATCTCAATGGGTTCTTACTTAAATTGGGGGAAGATGGAAGGCTAGGAAAGGGAGGACACATGGAAAACCTTGAGCACACACCTTAGCTCAAATTGGTTTGAGTTTGTGGATGAATTGGTAAACTTAGAAGGATAATTTTGTTTATAAAATACATGGATCAACCAAGATATGAGACTTTGATCATTTGATAAAATTGCATTTGTGAATTGAGAGAGCTAGTGGATGACTAGTTTCTTGCCTTAGCCAATTTTGAGGGTGAAAGATTCCCATCCAAGTTGGTGTTTGGAGAGGCCAGTAAGGTATTTCATGTAGATTTAATGTATTTGTATTTTCAGCTGTAAGCTACAGGGAAGCTCATGGTTCCTTCTATTGCAGCACTTTGTCTCAACCATTTGTAGTTTCTATTGCATATTCTTTCTCATGGAGGGATTGCGCTTTGGGTGAGATATTGATCTCTTTGGGAAGATTATAATGCCCCATTATTTTATGTTATGATATAAATTCTCTGTATTTTAAGTTCAGAATGCTCTCAGGTTGAAATACTAAAATATTTCATGTAAACATGTTAAACAATGAAGAAACGGTGGTGTTTCCCCACTACCTTGCTATGAACCAATGTAATGTTGATGGATTTGAATGGATAAGTAAACTAATGATGTTTTATGGATGGATGGAATTTTATTGATGTATTATATTATTTCAATATTCTGTACATAAGCAATTGGAGTTATTTTGTTGAGTTTCATAACATTTAGAGAAGTTTTCCTATCATTTCCCCTAAGGTTGAAACCAGTCTTTTGCCATGTGATTTAAGGGAGTTATAGCAGACATTAAAAGTTGAATTGTGATGCATATGAGTTAATATGTATTTACTTTATACTTCCCCTTATTCAATTCATATATGCGACTTGGATTGAGTGCATTTGGGAATCCATTTTCAGTATTCATTGTGGGGGAATTAGAACCCCAAATTACTAGTCAAAACTCCTACATCAACCAGAATATTAAACATGTTTGCAGAAGGGTTTAGAGGGTCATAAGGATTCCCTGAACATAATATTCAAACCCTAATATCATTCATATACCTTCTGTGAATATTTGGGAGCATTTGGACCAATTTGGAGACCTAGACATCAAAACTAATCAAAGGTTGAAATTGGGAAAAATTGAAAAATTGGTCATTTTAATAAAATTCATAAAAAAAGACATTACACTAGTATCAGAGCATGATATTGGCCCCTGATTTGGTCTGATATTTATGATTACAAGAATTCAGGGACATGCATTATATATTGAAACCCAAAAGTTCTTTTGTTGAAGAGGAAACTATGACTAGGGATGAAAAGGGAACCTCATATGGTGGTGATGAGCATACAAAAATCATGGAACCTATATTTGAAGACATGACCAATAATATTATGAAAGGATTAGAATTGTTGGCTAATAAAGGTTGGATAAAATGTATTGATTTTAATAAAACCAAGGGGAAAAATGTATCAACTTTCTTGAAGGAGAAAAAGAAGGAGACCCATGAACCACCTAGTTTTGAAATAGGTGAAGTAGAAGAAGTAGTACACAAAGAGGATCGAAATTCACTTGCAAGTGACTCTGAAAAATATGAATATAAATCACATGAGTATGAATAAGTTTCTATTGAAAATACTGAATATAATTTTGAGACACATTTTACTTTGGAAATGAAATAAAGAGCATCTACTCATGGATGCTTGAACTATGAAGAAGTACCTATTGATGGGTGCTCACAACTCTATGTTGGTGACATAGAGATCAAATTTCAAAATGTTATTGTAAGAAAAAATTATATTAAACATGAAAATGGAGACCTTGTAGCAGTTGAAGAAGATACAAGATCAACTTCCCCATCACCACTGGAGTTTCATGAAGTTGGTCCAAGCAAGAAGGAAGAAGATGAGGAGGTTCATTTGTGAGAGCCTCATTTTATTGAAGGGTCCTTAAATATGAATCAATAGATATTTAATGGAATTGTATTTGCAAGTGTGAGATACATGGAAGCTCATTGTTCCTTCTATTGCAGCACTTTCTCTCAACCATTTCTAGTTTCTATTACATATTCTTGCTCATGGAGGGATTGCGCTTTGGGTGAGATATTGATATCTTTAGGGAGGATTATAATGCCCCATTATTTTATTTTATGATATAAATTCTCTGTATTTCAAGTTCAAAATAATATCAGGTCGAAATACCGAAATATTTCATCTAAAAAGGTTAAACAATCAAGAAGCGGTGTCATTTCCCCACTACCTTGTTGTGAACCAATTTAATGTTGATGGATTTGAAGGGATAAGTAAAATACTGATGGTTTATGGATGTATGGAATTTTATTGATGTATTATATGAGTTCAATGTGTTGTACATAAGAATTTGGAGTTCTTTCTTTGAGTTTCATAGCATTTGGAGAAGTTTTCCTATCATTTTCCCCAAGGTTGAAACTAGTCTTTTGGCATCTCATTTAAGGGAGTTATAGAAGAAATTAAAGTCAAATGGTGATGCATATGAGTTCATATTTATTTGATTTACATGTCCCCTAATTGAATTCATAGATTTGAGTTTGCATGAGTGCGTTTGGGAAGCCATTTTCAGTATTCATTATGGGGGAATTAGAATAATTTTCTAATTGCACTTTTCAAGTCGGTGATATGGTGTTTCTTCATCTATATCCTTACAAACAATACTCCTTGAAACTCAAAGGGAATCAGAATGTGGATCCAAATTTCTATGGGACATATAAGGTTCTTCAAAATATTGGGTCTGTTGCTTATAAATTGGAACTTCCTCCTTCTTGCATTCATCCAATATTCCATGTATCTTGTCTTAAGAAATTTATTGACACCAATATCAAAGCACAAACTATTCTACCAGAACGGGATAATGAAGGATGCATCATTTTGGAGCTAGAGGCCATCCCCAATAAGCACACTCATCATCTTCTCTCTCGATCCATCACAGAGGTATTAATTCAGTGGCATGACATGCAACTAGAGGATGCTACCTGGGAACCACTCCTTCATATTCAACAACAATTTCCACATCTAAATACTTGAGGATTTTTTTTTCTAAGAGGGAGGGGATGTTAGGAACCCATGTAAACCCTTCTATTTACTTTGTTAGTATATATTTGTTGGACGCATATGCTTTGTAAGTCATCCTGAAGTATATTCTATTATCCCACATTCATGGAGAGTAATAGTTGTTCAAATTAGACTTAGTATATAAGTACATGTTGAGGCCAATGAAAGCATCCAAAAGTGATTTTACATTGAGATTGATCAATGGAGGTTCTCCCTTGAAGTGGCATGCGATCAATAAAATCTCCTTTATGCTCTGTTATTTCTCTTATATCGTGCATTTTCATTGTTTATTGTTGGAGGTTCCTGACACTCAACATGGTATCAGAGAGACAAGTTCAACCTAGCCATGTTGTCTGCAAATCACGATGAGTCAGATATAGGGTTGATCAACTTTGGGCGAAAGATTTCTCGACTTATACTGTAGTGAGGATTTCTCCTCACTGCAGGAGCAAGAATGGCTCCTTGTGCCTATAGGGCACAAGGGTAGGTTCCTACTCTTTGAAAACAGGAAAAAACGAAATGGAAATAGCATAAACAGAACAACAAATTAAATTAAGCTAGAGTAAGCAAATGGCTACAACTGTAAATTAGATCTAAGAGCTAATAACAGAAAAGAAGAAGCTTTGTGAACCCCTCTGTAGAAAACGGGTTAGGGTTCCGCCTCCTTGAAACCTGCAAGCAAACTAAGCTACTACAATGGCAAACCTGCAAACAATGTCAACAATAGAACTTGCAAATAAAAATAACAGTTAGGAAGCAAACACAATTAAACAAACATGAAAACAGATGTTATACCTCACTTGGGTGGAAATGGGCCACCATGCCCTAGCTCATGGGAGCACCTCTCTCTTGGTTGGGAAGCAATGGCTTGATGGGATGGAGATGGAGGAGAGGGAGTGTGGGTGGTTTGAGAGGCAAAAGTCTCAAAGCATCCACGGGAAGGATAACAATATGCAAGGGAGAAGTGTTTTGAGAGTGACCCCCCACCCTCCTTTTATAGCTTTTCCAAGGGATTTTAGGGTTTTAAGCCCTTGGTAAGGGCTTTAGCCCCTTCCACCCTAAATGTATCCCCTTTCAGGGTTTTAGCCCCTTTTTTAGGGCTTTAGCTCCTAGGGGGCTATTTTGGGCTCCGTTTTGGGGTTTTTAGCCCTTTTCTTCATCCTTGGGCTCTTTTGGAGGTGTGGCGGTGAAATGGAAGGTCTTATGGAGTGAAATGAGTGTTGTGAGATGGTGTCCTAGGGTGGTGTAGGCCATTGAGAGCTATGTGGGGGATTTTTGGGTTAACAGATTGCCCTTGATGTGTGAGGCAGAAGCTTAACGTATGGCCGACAGACATGATAGGATTTGCTGTGTAGAGGCGATGCTTCTGGGGCGGGGGCATGGTGGCTTTTGGTTTTTGTATTAATTTGGTTCCCATAAATGGGTGAGATACAATAAATGTGTGACATGTATATGGACGAGGTAGGCATCCCCATGCTCGTGACAATGTCGAAAGAATCATTTGATCTATGCTCTAAAATAAAAGGGCCGATCATATACAACTGATGTTACAATGTTGGTTTCTTCTATGTGAGGCTTAATGCAACCCTGATCTGGTGCATTGGACCCATGGCATTCTCATGAAATTGTATATCTTCATGACTGATGGTCTGCTGGATCTGAAACGGTACATAGCTGTATGGACTCGCTGATTGAGATTCAGAGTCTCTGTGGTACAAGTATGCTGTATCAATCATAAAGGTATATCGAAGCACTGCTAGGGCTTCTGATCACTGTCTCTAATGCAACTCAGAAATCACAAAGGACATAACCTGTTTAGGTCCCTCGAGTGGACTCACAAATGTGCTATAAGGGATAAGTAAAATACTGATGGTTTATGGATATATGGACTTTTATTGATGTATTATATGAGTTAAATGTGCTGTACATAATAATTTGGAGTTATTTTTTTGAGTTTCATAGCATTTGGAGAAGTTTTCCTATAATTTCCTCCAAGGTTGAAACTAGTCTTTTGCCATGTGATTTAAGGGAGTTATAGCAGACATTAAAAGTTGAATTGTGATGCATATGAGTTAATATTTATTTCCTTTACACTTCGCCTTCTTCAATTCATATATGTTACTTAGATTGAGTGCATTTGGGAAGCCATTTTTAGTATTCATTGTGGGGGAATTAGAACCCCAAATTACTAGTCAAAACTCCTACATCAACCAGAATCTTAAACAAGTTTGCAGAAGAATTTAGAGGGTAATAAGGATTCCCTGAAAATCATATTCAAACCCTAATATCATTCATATACATTATACAAATGTTTGGAAGCATTTGGACCAATTTGGAGACCTAGATATCAAAACTAATCAAAGGTCGAAATTGGGAAAAAATTGAAAAATTGGTCATTTTAATAAAATTCTTAAAAAAAGACATACACTAGTATCAGAGCATGATATTGGCCACTAATTTGGTCTGATATTTATGATTACAAGAATTCAGGGACCTCCATTATATATTGAAACCGAAAAGTTCTTTTGTTGAAGAGGAAACTATGACTAGGGATGAAAAGGGAACCTCATATGGTGGTGATGAGCATACAAAAATCATGGAACCTATATTGAAGACATGACCAATAATATTATGAAAGTATTCCAATTGTTGGCTAATAAAGGTTGGAGAAAATATATCGATTTTAATAAAACCAAGGGGAAAAATGTATCAACTTTCTTGAAGGAGAAAAAGGAGGAGACCCATGAACCACCTAGTTTTGAAATAGGTGAAGTAAACGAAGTAGTACACGAAGAGGATCGAAATTCACTCACAAGTGACTCTAAAAAGTATGGATATAAATCACATGAGTATGAATAATTTTATATTGAAAATACTAAAGATCATTTTGAGACACATTCTACTTTGGAAATGAAATAAAGAGCATCTACTCATGGATGCTTGAACTATGAAGGAGTACCTATTGATGGGTGCTCACAACTCTATGTTGGTGACATAGAGATCAGATTTCAAAATGTTCTTGTAAGAAAAATTTATATTAGAGATGAAAATGAAGACCTTGTATCAGTTGAAGAAGATACAAGATCAACTTCCCCATCACCATTGGAGCTTCATGAAGTTTGTCCAAGCAAGAAGGAAGAAGATGAGGAGGTTCATTTGCAAGAGCCTCATTTTATTGAAGGGTCCTTAAATATGAATGAATAGATATTTAATGGAGTTGTATTTGCAGGTGTGAGATAGATGGAATCTTGTGGTTCCTTCTATTGCAGAACTTTCTCTCAACCATTTCTAGTTTCTATTGCATATTCTTGCTCATGGAGGGATTGCGCTTTGGGTGAGATATTGATATCTTTAGGGAGGATTATAATGCCCCATTATTTTATTTTATGATATAAATTCTCTATATTTCAAGTTTAGAAGACTCTCAGGTCGAAATACTGAAATATTTCATGTAAAAAGGTTAAACAATCAAGAAGCGGTGTCATTTCCCCACTACCTTGTTGTGAACCAATTTAATGTTGATGGATTTGAAGGGATAGGTAAAATACTGATGGTTTATGGATGTATGGAATTTTATTGATGTATTATATGAGTTCAATGTGCTGTACATAAGAATTTGGAGCTATTTTTTTGAGTTTCATAGCATTTGGAGAAGTTTTCCTATCATTTCCCCAAAGGTTGAAACTAGTCTTTTGGCATCTGATTTAAGGGAGTTATAGAAGACATTAAAGTTGAATGGTGATGCATATGATTTCATATTTATGTGATTTACATGTCCCCTAATTGAATTCATATATTTGAGTTGGCATGAGTGTGTTTGGGAAGCCATTTTCAGTATTCATTATGGGCCAAGAGGCCATTTACACCATCATACTCCGCATGGTTGTTGGTTGCGGTGCCCATGCATATTCCGTCGATGTGGATCAACTCATGCGATTGGGAGTAGATTAACCATGCAACCAAGGTGAGGTTCAGGTACCATCTAATTGCTCCATTTGCGAATCCCATATACCAATCTGAGGTGTGCTCCATCTGAAGCAATGAGAGGAAACGATACATAAGACCGAATCGGGAAAAATGTGTAAAAGAAAAAATGGAAAGATGATAATACAATTTAGAATGATGTCACTCAAAGGGGTGAAGTTAGGGGGAAATTTGTTGGAATTTTCTAGGATCAGCTATCATTCCTTTGTTTGACACGATGAATCCTTAGAGACAGCCTGTCAGGACACAGACAACACACTTGGATGGGTTCAAGCAGATCCTTTACTGGTGACATCGCATTAGGACTTGTCGCAAATCATCTATGTGTTGTGTGTGGTTTTGCAACCGCGCAATGAGTTTGTTGAAACAAACCAACATTATGTGCACGAGATCATGGAAGCAGTGCATCATGGCACGCTGGAAGGTGGCTTCAGCATTTTTGAGGCCAAAGGGCATGACTCGGTAGGAGAATGTGCCCCATGGGGTTGTGAATGCCGTCTTGTAACGGTCTTGTTTCTGGATTTGGATTTGGTTATATCTAGAAAAACCATCCATGAAAGAAAATGCTTCATGTCCAGCGCATGCATCGATGATCTGGTCGATGAACAGGGTAGGGAAGTTGTCTTTGGGACATGCCCCATTGAGATCATGGAAGTCTATACAAACGGGAATACTACCCTATTTTTCATTCATGGGAATAGTATTAGAAACCCAAGTTGTGTATGCAATGGGATAAATGAAGCCAGCTTTGCACAACTTCTCTATCTCGGCTTTCACCGTAGCCACTTTGGATGGATGGATGGGCTGTTGCTTTTGGTGTACAGGTGCCACATTAGGCCATGTGTCGATGTGGTGTTCCACGATGGATGGATCTAAGCTAGGACTTTCAGTGTATGACCAGGCAAAGATGTCATAGAATTCTTGGAAGAGAGTGGGGTAGGCATTGACCTCTTCCGGGGAGCAATATGCCCCCAACATGATTTCTTCAATGATCTCAGAGTTGGTTGAGATGTCGATTTTAATTGTTGGTGAAATGTTTGCCATGTTGCCTTATTCGAAGGCATCAGGTGCTGGGATTGGGTTCTTGAACTAGTCAACCTTCCCATGGATGAAATATTTGGTCTCCACAAAAAACTTGTTGGATTGCAACACAAGGTCTTCCAGGAGGAGGAACGAGCGATGGTGCATGTTGTCCCATGGGTATTCTGGGGCGGTCAGAGCTTCAAGTATCCCATCATCATTGTTGAAGCAATGAAGTGACAAGTCTGATGGACCATCGATGGAGATGAGTAGGTCGGTGGAACTGGACATCATGTAGATGGACATGGTGTCTGAAGAAGGTGGTGGTGGGTGAACTTCTTCGATCAAGGTGATCTCAGACTCAACGGAATGGTGATGGAGGTTAGCAAGAGCCATTTGAAACTCGGGATTGTCTTGGAAATGGTGGGAGTAATGTCCATACAAGATGCAAAGGGCGAAAGCATGGTTTATCCTCAATGCCTTGTTCCTGACTACTGGTGCGGTTGGGAGTTCAACCATGGGGATGTTTTCGTTCGTATCCATGGCATCCAAATGTGCACAGATCACTGGAATTTTAGGGAAATTCTGAGTTGGATGGCCCTGTTGTTCGTAGATGGCACAAGGTGGGACTTGTCATGGTTTTGCAGTGGCTTTGGTGTTCTTTCCCCTAGCCATTTTGGGTTGGGGCGGTGTAGGTGCGGGTGCGGAGGTTGGCTTATGCGAACCAGGTGGGGGGTGAGACTCAACTGCAATAGGTTGCACCTGAGTTAACACAACCTGGGGCATTGTTGGTTGAGCTGGTGGATCTAGATACCACACCGGGATCCCCAATGTAAATTTGGGTAGGATTAAGGTGGCCATGACCAGCTTTCTCATGACACCAGGTGGAGGAGAGAGGAAGGGAATTGTATGGACTAGAGATGAGCCCACGTAACTCCTAGCTGGTTGCATGTGGGGGTGAGGTAGTGATTGCGGCTGTGCGTAATGCTACTAGTGCGGGTGATGTTGCAGCTGCTATTAGCGTTGTGGCTGTAGAAAATGTTGTGGTTGGGGTTGGGGTTGCGGTTGGGGTTGCTTGTTTGGGTGCAACGGTGCTTGCTAAGACCATGCACAAGTCTGCAATTTGCTTTTGTGTCAGTGGTGGTGACACCAATGGGAATGGAGCCATCATGGTGGGATTGGTAAATAACCTAGGGCCCACATTCAACTGTGGGGAGGATGGTGTGTTTTCAACCACAGTGTTGGTTACAGGGATGACATTAGCATGTGCGGTCACCTCTTGCGACTCAATGGTGGTGATGGTAGGGATAATGTTGGCAGGCGCTGTTAAACCTTGCGGATCATGGTAGGTGAGCTGGTCAATCGTCACAATCTTCCCTTCATGGGGGAACATCATGAGGTGGAAGACAATTGACGTGACGGCTCGCATGGTGTACATGTAACTCCTCCCAGGGAGGAGGTTGTAGTCCAGTTGAGCGTTGACTACTTCAATGTCGATCAGGATTGTCTTCCCGGCTAATTTGATGGGGACATGGGGGAGGATTCCTTGGGCTTTAGTGGGGTGTCCCTCATAAACCCGCAGAGTCATGGAGGATGGTTGCAGAATTGGTGACCAAGATTCCGCCAAACCAAGGTAGACATGATGCACGTGGATTCCCCCTCATCCACTATGCATCGGTGCACAACCAAGTTTCAGATGGACACTGGGTTTTGGAAGGCAATAGTGGAGGGCATGCGCAGCTCTCCATTCTCTGTGTCAAACGTGATTAAATTGGATTCGAAGGGGTATACTACCCCTAGAGTGGCTAGTAAGGATTTTTACTGTGTTGGGCACATTTTAAGTACCTCAAGAGCAGACATGGCAGTTGGCGTTTGGGCCAAATCATCCACAAATGCTATAGCTAACTCCATCTCTAGTTGTGGCATTATTGGTGATTCTACGTATGGGGGGGCATGGAAATGGGGGTAATTGGAGAGTTCTAGGTTGGTTGTCTTAGATGCGGATGCTACTGATGAGTCGGCAGGTTCAATAGTGGTATCATACTAATTTTGTCTAGTCTATAATTTGACCTCTTTAGTGGTCATGGCTAGTAGGTGGTGAACACCTGTTTCGGCTGTGGGTGATTCCCTCAGAGAATTGGGATTGGCCTAGGGAGGGGGAGCGATTTCCACTAGTCCATAGACTGGTAGTGGGTTTTAAAGCACCATGGGAGGAGTTCCTTGTGGTGCCTGGTTGGGTTGGGCTTGATTGGGAGCATTGGTAGCCTATTGGACCTCATTTTGAATGGCCTGCTTAGCGCGAGCCATGAGGGGACACTCAAATGTGTAATTCCCATAAACATCACAGAGTGTACAAGGTTGGTTTGTGTGCAATGGAGCATTGCGTCTTGGTGCATTCCGTCGTAGGAGGTTTTGGGCTGGCCGGTTAGCCATGACATTATTGAGAGGGTTCGGTTGCTGACTGCCTCCCTGTAGTTGGTTATTGCCTTCGTTGTGGGGCCAGTTGTTTCTAGCTTACCCTTGTTGATTGTTGGGGGCAGGATGGTTGGGACGGTTTTGTTGTGCGAACACTAATCCCAATGCAGAGGGTGGAGCGGGGGCGGGGGCTTGAACTTGTTGCAATGGTGGCGCATAGTATATTTGTGGGGGTGGTGGTGCCACAAATGTGGGAATTTCCCCCAGATATTGTTGTGTTGGCCAAGCCATGGCCTGAGCCTGCTACAGTGGTGCAGGTTGTACATAAGAGGTTGTTGCTCCAGACTGGGACATCATTCTAGCATAGTCCGGAGCTTGGTTTTGGTAAGCAACATTAGCAGTGTTGCTTGGTTACAGTGTAATGGTAGGTGGTGTTGGTCGAGGTTGTGGTTGTTGGGAGACTTACCATATGATGCCGTCTGCAGCGTGGGATGCCCCCGATGTGTTATGATAGGAGGTACTTGGATGACGAGTGTCTGGAATGATGGTATACAGGTATCTAGACTGGGCATAAATGAGATCAAATTGTTGGGCTTTCAGTATGGCCTATTCTTTAGATTGGGGACATTTAGATGCAATGTCCTTTGCAATGGGTGGGAGAAAAGTCTTAAGGAACCAATCCAAGAAGATCATGTTGTCTAGTTGGATTTTGCGTAAGCTACGACGTCGCTGCCACTCATGGATATGGTCATTTATGTGAGTGGCAGTGCTTTGGTGATAGGATAACAAGATCTCCACCCCCTCGTCATATCTGACAGGGAGTTGAAAATACTGTAGGAACATGAAGGTGAGGGAGTTAAAGTCGGGGTACTTGGCTTGTGGCAGCTCAATGTACCACTTGGCCACGGCACCTGTAAGGGTGCGTTGGAACAACCTTAGCCTAATGGAGTCGTCTATGATGTTGTTGGATGAGCACCATAGATGGAATGTCATTATGTGATTTTGGGGACATTCCCTGGCTTTGCCTTCAAACTTTGGGATGTCTAATGGCGCTTAGTTGGAATGGGTGGCCAGAAAGCTTGGTGGCAGATGGGGTTATTCATTAATATAGCCAAGTCAGGAAAGTTTAGATGAGCCATGAAGGACAGATTTGACCCCAAGTTGATGTGGGATGGGGCTACAATGGGGCTGGGGTTTGCAGGTGCATAATGCATCTGCATGGCTGGGGGTTCTTGTGGTGGCACAATTGCAGATGGGCCAATGCCTCCAAGTGTTGTGGGTGGGATGGTATGGGTAGTGAGGGAATTTCCTCCATGTATGACAATAGGGGCAATGTAGGTGGACAGTGCACTGTCCCCTTGTGTGGCTGGAGGGGTAGTGTGTGTGGAGGGGCCACTGCCCCCGTGTGTTACCACTGGGCCAGCTTGGATGGTCACTATGGGTGGTGGAAGTTGGCTAATGACAGTTTGCATGACTATTCTTGGACCACTTGCCAAGTTGTGGGTGACAGGTTGTGATGTGGACATGGGTCCACTTGCTAAGGTTAGGCCGGAAAATGGATCTGGGTTTGCACTAGACATGGGGCTTGATGGTGTGGTGTGGAGGCTTGGTTTAGACTGATATGGGTCTGAATCAAAATCAGAGGCTGTGTGGCCCTCTGACAGTGTGGGAGATCACTGAGAGAGGCTTCGACGGTGTCGATCAAGTGTTCTGAATGGTGATGGTTCACGTCTTAGGCCTGAGGAAGATCGTGGAGGATCAATTGTGTTTGCTTTTGTGTATGAAACTGGTGGGTATGAGATTTGGACCCCGATTCCAATGGATTCCTATTGGCTGAAGGTGGTCTCTCGGCCACCAAGACTGCCAGAAGACAATGCTTGGCTTGTTCCTCACGGGTGCTTCTACTCAATCGGAAGGGGTCATTTCCTATTTCGCTTGGCAATTCCTCTCACCGGTCAACTACTTTGGGGTTCCTGTGGTACTCCTCACAATGATTTTCTAGGAAAATACCAAGTACTTCCCATATTTGAAGCAGTCAGGGACTTATGTCCTCAAAGACTGTATAATTGATTGAACTTAGTGTAAATTTGGTAAATTTTAAGGCTTACTCAGCGTCATGAACTGAGTTGGGTTAATTATTTGGTATTGTGTGTTGGTTTGCTTGGTTGTTGTAGTATGGTTTATGAATTCATTATAGAGTTTATATCATGGTTTTGTATGCAAACATAAACATAAATTTGTAAGCAAGTCCAATGATTAACCCTAGATTGTTGGCCTAACTAAATTTCTACCTCTCAGTGATATTCTTCTTCAAACCAAGAGAAGGTGCTGGGCCATCAACATAATGGGACTAAGCCCATCCGTAGATCCTCAGGTCACCTCCTGGATGCTAGGTTGGTCAACAAGGAGGATGCTTAGCGCCGTGAGAATCCCTCCTTCTCTACCCCCTCTACCTTCTAGGTCACCCGATTTTATTGGTTTGGAAAAAATACCATGGAGTGCCTAGATCTATATGAGCTTACCCTTCGTCGTATCCTAGAATACCCTGGAGGGTGATGACTGGGTAGAGGAGGAAGGGGGCAGAAATATGGTTATTTTTAAGTTACTTTTAGTCATACTAGTTCATTTTATTAAGCCTTAATGATTGATTTAACATTTACACATTGTTCATGAATTGATTTGCAGAAAATAAAAGCTGGAACTAAAAAAGACCTGCAATGGTGGACAGAGGCAGCTGGGCCGCACTAACAGTCCTATGAAACTAAAAATTGCTGTCAATTAAACTTAAATTCAATTTCTGTGTGATAGGCCACACATTTCTGACCAAATCTAGCGAGGGGGTCGTGAGATTTTTCCAGAAATGAGCGAGGGGGTCGCGATATTTTTCCAGAAATGAGCGAGGGGGTCGCACAGAATGTGAAAACAGCCACAAACTAAGTTTCTAGGTTGAATTCATGCCTATTTGGGGATTAAGTGCACCTTGGGCACGCTTGTTTTCTCATTAAGAGCGCCCCAGTCTCACCTTTTTCCCTGATAAGAGCCCCCTGCTTCAGAAAGGGGATTTTTGGTGAGACAGGGCCAGATCTGGCCGACAGTAACTCGTACTAGGGTTAGTATGACTTGGCTTGGCCTAGCAAAGGCTTTGGCACTGAATAAAATAGGAAATAAACAAGATTTAAGATATATCTAACATAATATTTCTGAAAACTAGGGTGAAATTGAAAAACCTTGAAAACTTGAAATTTTTGGACCAGGGATCCTGTGCGATCGACCTGCTATGGTCGCCAAAGTTGTAGTGAGGATTTCTCCTCACCACAGGAGAAATAATGGCTCCCTTGTGCATATATGGCACAAGAGTAGGTTCCTACTCTTTGAAAATAGGAAAAAATGAAATGGGAATAACATATAGAGAACATCAAATTAAACTGAGCTAAAGTAAGAAAATGGCTACAACTATAAACTAGATCTAAGAGCGAATAATAGAAAACAAGAAGCTTTGTGAACCCCTCTGCAAAAAATGGGTGAGGGTTCCGCCTCCTTAAAACCTGCAAGCAAACTAAGATACTACAATGAAAAACCTGCAAACAATGTCAACAATAGAACCTACAAATAAAAATAACAGTTAGGAAGCAAAAACAATTAAACAAACATGAAAAGAAATGTTATACCTCACTTGGGTGGAAATGGGCCACCATGCCCTAGCTCATGGGAGCACCTCTCTCTTGGTTGGGAAGCAATGGCTTGAAGGGATGGAGATGGAGCAGAGGGAGTGTGGGTGGTTTGAGAGGCAAAGGTCTCAAAGCATCCAGGGGAAGCATAACAATATGCAAGGGAGGAGTGTTTTGAGAGTGACCCCCCACCCTCCTTTTATAGCTTTTCCAAGGGATTTTAGGGTTTCAAGCCCTTGGTCAGAGCTTTAGCCCCTTTTTTGGGCCTTTATCCCCTTTCACCCTAACTTTATCCCCTTTTTGAGTGCTTTAGCTCCTAGGGGGCTATTTTGGGCTCCTTTTTGGGGTTTTTAGCCCTTTTCTTCATCCTTGGGTTCTTTTGGAGGTGTGGGGTCAAATGGAAGGTATTATGGAGTGAAATGAGTGTTGTGAGATGGTGTCCTTCGGTGGTGTAGGCCATTGAGAGCTATGTGGGGGATTTTTGTGTTAACATATACCTCTACCTGAAGTTTGTGAATATACGCTATATCAGAAGGATGGCTTCCAAGATAGAAACTATTGTTCTTCGTGGACATAATTATGTTTTATGGGTAACAGATATGGAGACCTTGTTGAAGAGAAATGAAATGTGGTAGTTTATGAAGACTACCATTGTTGATCCAATGGATTCTAATTCTAAGTTTTCTTTTGATGTTAAGAAGGAGGAACTTTGGGCATTATCACAACCTAAATTTTGACGGAGATTCATTTCCATACAAGTGGTATTGACTATCCTCACGTCGTCTAGACCAAATTGGTGACTCTGTTCAATAAGATAAATGAATGACAAGTAATGCAGATAGAAAAAGAGTTCATCTCTCTCGAACCTCTTTACGTTGATTAGATTGAGGAATATATATATCGTATTAAGGAACTACAACTGAAATTGGGTGAATGTGGTAAATATTTTCCAAAGAAGGATGGACAACTTATCGAGCTGGTTTCGACGAATTTGAATAAACCATATGATGTAGTCTGCTCTTCCTTTTGGGCTAATTGGATGTCACACAAGAAAGATGGTAATGGTTTTAATTTTGATACTTTATGTGATTTGTTGATCAAGGAAAAACAAAAGTTGCTTGAATAAGGGATGCATGGTGTAAAAACCAAGATCTCTTATTGAAAAGTAATTTCAATCCAAATCTTGAAGAACATACTAGACATGATCAATGCCAAAAATTTATCAATAAACCTACAAAATGGAAGACCAAATAATCATTGCCATCGATGAAGAAGAGTAAGAAGAAGAAGACATGTCTGTACTGTTCAAAGGAGGGACATGTCAAGAAGAGTTGTTGGAAGAAAATGAAGGACTCAAGGTCAAGAAATTGGAGGATTCTGCCTTGACTAGGTACTTCATCATCTGACCTCCTAAAAATTATACCTTCTTTATCAGTACTTCTCAGGAATTACATGCTCACACCAATCAGACTGACTCGATGGTGGACTATTGATGTACTCATCACATGACTAAGCATGCGTCTATGTTCTCTACCTTAGGCGGTGCTCTTGAAGAGAATATTTATGTTGCTGATGATTATTCCCTCATTGTCATTAGAAATGGATTTGTCGAATGTAAAAAAGGTTGTACATCTGAATTCTATCATTTGCCGAGTCTGAGTGAAATTTTTTTGTAAGTTCCTCAACTGAGAAATACTAATAATATTGTTGAATTCTGGTCAGATCGCTTCATCATGAAGGATCTAAGGCATGGAGGGAAAATTGTTTCCCCTATAATTTTGGATTCTGAGGATGGACTTTATAAATTATGTGATTCTTGGACGATTGGACTGACTGCACTTGTCGTCCATGCAGACGACGTAAGTCAAATTTGGCATGAATTATTTGGTCATCTAAAAATTAGAAGTATGAATATGATGGTAACTCAGAGTATGGTTACTAGTCTCCCAAATATTGTTCTGCCTGATGGAGTTTGTAGAGGATGTATGCTTGGATAACATCATCAAGAAACCTTTCATTTGGGAAAAGCATGGCATGCACATGGACAACTAGATCATATTCACAATGATATTTGTTGCATGAAAATACCTTCACTTGCATGTGAAAAGTATATTTTGACATTTTTTAATGATTTCTCTTGATTTATATGGGTTTATTTATTGAAGAATAAGATTCAAGTCTTTTAAAAGTTCAAGGAATTTAGGGAACTTGTTTAAAATAAGTGTGGTTGACCCTTAAATATTTGAGATATCTCAACAATTTAAAAGATATCTCTTACAAAATGAGAGGAATAATTGAACCTTGGTAGAAATTGCTCAATGTATACTACAAACAAAAGAAATTCCGAGGACATTTTGGGAAGAAGTTGTCTACTACTCAAACTATCTTCTGAACATTGTGCTAATGAGAACAGTCGTCGAAATGACTCCTATTAAGAAATGGAGTGGTCAAAAACCCTTTGTCGGTCACCTCAAAACATTTTGTTGTGTTTCCTGGGTGCATATTAGCAAAAACTACCGGAATAAAATGGATGCAAAGGGGCATGATTGCATCATGATGGGATACTCTGCTGAGTTGAAATACTATAGACTATTTGATCCTATCAAACAATAGATCCTATTGAGTCACAGTGTATTCTTTGATGAGACAATGTTAGGTAATCATACATTGAATTCCTCTCTTGGTCCTTTGAAAAGTGATCCTTCTAAAATTCTTGAAGAGTTAGGATCGACTGTATTCATTTCTGGAGTATCAACTAGAGCAACGAGTTCTCTGGAATCGATGGGTGGTCGGTCTAGTATGATTGTTGAAGTCAAAAATTCAACTTCCTTGATTCATCAAAATTGACTCGAGTCACCCATGACTTCCTTACCTCAGTGGTATATTAATACAATTGAAGTTACTCGACTAGATGCTTACAATTTAAGTATTGGTAAGAAGACTTGCAACAAAAAACAATACAGAAACATTGGTTTGATGGCATGTGTACTTGACACCTCTGATCCTGATACATATGCTAATGCTCAGGGTGTTTCAAAATGGGAGAATTCCATGACTATTGAAATCGATTCCTTGAAGAAGAATCAGATGTGTGAACTTGTTCCTCGACAAAAAGGAAAGAATGTCATGAACTTTCGAAGGGTCTATAAGATCAAGTTTACCTCTAACAGTGTTGTTGGATGCCACAAATCTCATTTGGTCAGCAAGGGCTTCTCTCAGGAAGATGACATTAACTATACTGAAACCTTTTCTCCTATCATGAAGATGAATTATGTTTGACTGATCCTTTCTCTTGCTACTTTTTTTGGTTGGGAGGTTCACTTAATAGACGTGAAAAGTGCATTTATTCATTCACATCTCACTAAAGAAAACTATGTGGAGGAACCTCCTAGTTTTGTGATAGAATCTAGATTTTTCTATCAACTCAAGACGTCATTGTACGGTTTGAAATAGGAACACCATGCTTCGTATGAGAATATCGACCATTTCTTTGTCAATATTAGTTTCAAACGTTGTGAATATGATCATAAAATGTATGGATTACATGTTCATGTGTATACTCTAATTATGGAATTGTATGTTGATGATTTAGTGATAACCAGAAACAATGTCGATCTTATTTTGGGTCTAAAGAAATTCCTTGTTGATAACTTTAAAACGAATGGCATTGGTCTGTTGCATTTCTTTCTTGGAATTCAAGTTTTTTAAATGGATGATGGTATCTTTCTTTCTCATTTTAAATATGACTTATATCTCTTAAAAGGATTCAAGATGGATCACCACAAGTCATGTGATACACATTATCAGTCAGGAGTAAGTTTGCCAAAATATTGCAACCTTCCATGAGTCGACACCACTCTTTATTGAGAGTTAGTCGAAAACCTTATTTATCCCACACGTAGTTGACCAGACCTAACCTTTTTTATTAGTGTCGTTTCCAGGTTCATGCAAGATCCTCATGAAAGTCACTAGAAATATGGAAAGATAATTTTTTTGTATATTAAGCATATGCATTAGTATGGTATTAAGTATTTTCACAGTAAAGACCCACTCGTCGACTACACTATTTCTTATTGGGCTAGTGACATTGACAAGAGAAAATACACTTTGGCTATGTGTTTCGTATGATCTATGTAACTCCTGTCTGTTCATGTAAGAAACATAAGGTATTATTTCTTTCGACTACAGAATCCAAGTATCATGTTTCTGTCAATGCATGAATAGAGGAAGTTTGGATCCAACAGCTTCTCGATGAGTTTGGATTTCCTATTCAAACCTCTATTGTTATTTACTATGATAATCAAGGAGCTATTCAATTTGTTCATAATCTCATTTCTCATAGCAGGATGAATATGTCGAGCTCCATGTTCATCATTTGAGACAGTCGAGGCATGATAACTCTATATCTCTTCTTTAGTGCAGGATAGATGATCAGGTTAATGATATATTTACGAAGTCTTTACCAGAATATAATTTTGTGAAACTTCAAGCTATGTGTGGGCTTCAGGAAGCTGCAATTATGGGGGGGTGTTGACAAAAAGTAATTTCACCTCATAAATTTCTAGAGAATTGTATTGATTAGAAGTTGGTGTAACCTACAGTCTTGATGGTTCATCACACCTATGGATCTTTTGGAGACATTCATTCCATAGATGACAGATGACTAGCGGATTGGTCAACTGGAGTTGGAGGAACAACTAAAAAGTTGGTTGGGAAAACAAATGAATGTTCAACAACATTGATGTAGGAATAACTACAACAACAGACTAAAATTTGGGATGTTGCAGATTTCTATAGAAAGAGTATGGACCAAATACCACTACTTGTGGACCAAATCTTCCCTACTTTTAAAAATTTGGTTAGATATGGAAACTATAAATAGGAGAACCTATGGGTTGTATAATATATCAGTTTCAGATGTTTATCATGGTCATTATTCATTGTGGTGTTCTGATCACAATGATTTATGCTTAAGTTATTAAACAATGTCTCTAGACACTACATTTTCTTCTTGGAATATTGTCCCGTTCTTTTGTTTGTCTACTCTATAGTTTAGGATGAGAGGCTTACAACAAACATTACAAGAAATTTCCAACATTTAGCATAAAATATATGCAAGATATGATTTTTCAAATCAAGAGAAGCATAAATATTAATTTCTTTTACAACATATTGTTGTTGTTTTCATGACAACTTTTTAAAGTTTAGTTTTACCCTTAAGAATGTTCTTGCAACATTTGTCACTGATACATGACATATATAAAATTCATAATCTAAAACAAAATCATTCATGCATTTTCATTTTATGGCACTTGGCCTTTCCATTTATAACATCTATAACCATACCTTCTATATGGTAGTACATGTACTTTTAATATTTTTCAAGTTGTTTTTCAACATAAAACAATTATATCAAACTTTCATTACATATAATCATTCCTTTCAACAAAGTCTGATTTTTTTTAATTTGTACAAATTTGTATATCAACAATTCTTTTTATCATGTTTATCGCATGAGGATTTACCTCACATATAAAATTTTCAACCAATATTTCGTCTTTCATCATTGATGATCCATAGTTTTTCAACTCAACATCAATTATTGTTGATGCTCCAAAGTTCTTCCAACTCAACATCAATTACCATTGATGCTCCAAATTTCTTCCAACTCAGCTTCAGTTTACCAATGATTCTCCAGAGTTTTCCAACTCAACATAAATCTATGTATACATACCATCGAGTTGAGTCTAGCAGTTAGAGAGGAATGAAATAGGGAGAGTGTTTTTAGATCAAGTATAATTACCAATAGGATCTCTTTAATCATCATTGTGGCTCATGTAAAATAATTCTATCCTATCAACTCTAGGATAAAATATTGAGCGCTTAAAAGGGTATCCGAGATGGAATTGTATTGTGGCAATGGGAAGACTTGCCTCCTGCAATGTCCCGTATCTATTGTTCATTAATTACTTGAATATCCAATTTTTATAGATTGGCATCATTTTCTATAAGGTTTGTTATAGCTCAAAATGACACATCTCTTCCTATGACCACTTTCCCATGATTCCGTCACATGTTGACACTTCCATGATGACACTTCATGAAAGTCACTAAAAAACCACCTAACTTGGAGGACCCATATATTGAGTTTTGTAACTCCATTTGACCTCATCTTTACTCCATTGGAAATATATTTCAGTGAACTAAAACTTTCTAGAAGACACCAAAGTCTGAAAATTCCTAGAAGTACCCTAAAAATGACATTTTTTGATGTATATGCGAGTTGCATTAAGGAAACCCACGTACGGTACGCGACTTGCTATATATAATACTCGTGTATTCCTTAAATACATGAATTTTTGGATTTAAACCCATGTGTACCTCCTGCATACGTGACATATGTCTCTGTAACCCATGTATTCCTCCTAAAAATGTAAAAAAAAAATTTTTTTTTGAAATTCTGGTAAGTTTTGGTAGTTATGCAACTAAGTCCTTTAGTTGTAACTACTTTGTCTTCAACCCTAACTCTTCATAAATAATATAAATAGAGGTTGGGAGGTCCATGAGAAGGGACTTAAATATTTTCATTGTTATGCTAAAGGAATTGGGACTCTCTTTTCCCTAGAAGCATTTTCCTTGTGTTGGAGAACTTGGATGCTAAGTTCCTTGAAGAAGAGAAGCAGCAGAACCAGATCAAGGTTTCATGAGGTGCCGAACTTGAAGAGAAGATTTATTTGTACTTGTTTTCAAGATTAATAAATATGTGATGTCCTTGTTCTTCCCAAATAATTATTCAATGTGTGATTGAATCTCTATTTATGATCATATTATGATGTTAATCAAATTATTATTTCATGTTTATTTGATTATCATTGCTTTTTATGTGGTCATATTGGTTTGAGGAAGGTATAATTCGTTTTGTAGGTTTCTTGGAGCAAGAGGAGCAAGAGGAGCAAGAACAGGATTGAAGGGATGCTTGGATCAACCTTTCTGTGTCTAAGGTATGAACCATTCTAATCTCTGATCTTGATTGTATTTACTTGTAGAACCATTTGCATCTCTCTTTCAACCCGAGTACGTTGATGGCCTCTAAAACCCTATCCATAGGAAAATTTCCTTTACAATAGAACTGGTGACTCCGATGGGGAGAGCCTTGTCTGGTTGGGGTTTCTCTATGTTTTCTTCCAGCCTTTTGTAAGGTTTCAGGTCCTTCTTACAAGTTAGGAACACTTTTTGAGTCTATTGGAACACCTTTCCTGCCTTCCTAGGTCACTTTTTGACTCTTTTTGTGTTTTTTGTCATCCATACGCGACTTTCAGGCTAAACAGTCACATGTCTATGTTGTATACATGACTTGCACTACCTATAACCTACATGTCATACATGACTTGCCTTAAGGAAACCCATGTATGCACCTGAATTTGTGTTCTTTCATCATTTTTTAGGGGTTTTGGGTGATTTGAGGGTTGTTTGTAGGATCTTCGAGGGTCCTCTGCATGTGCATGACTCTTGAGAGGTTGCTTTATCTTTGTTAGGTGCTCTTTGTCTATATTGTAAGTCTCTTTCAAGTCTTTGAACTTGTTTTCGCTACCTTCCCCCCCACCTCCTTCTTTGGCTTGACCTTGTTGGACAAGGCACTGAGCAGCCTCTGTTTGTAGGTTTAGATTGATACTTGGGACTTCTTGAACTTTGTTTATGTCAGTCTTATTGCTTAGTCTCTTCATTCCAAATTTGTTGGTTTGTTTACTTTTGTGAGCCTTCCTTTCAAGGGAGGTTATATCCAACTTTAGGGAAACCTAGGGTTTCTTTGTGGGGTGTAGAGTAGTTGTCTATTTGCTTTGCTTACATTATGTGCTTGCACTAGTTGATAGGATAATTTTCTTTTGCATTTATAAAAGGAAAATAAAAAACACATGTTTTCTTTATATGCATGTATTTTAGTTTTTTAGTCTAGATTGTAGGGCATATCATTGTTTTTCAAAAAAAAAATTGTTCTTTTGTGGCTTTCAAGTTTCTATTTGAAAAGAAAGAGAATATATTTTTATTTTTGCATTTCATTTCTCTTTGCTTAGTCATTTTGCTTCAACTGTGAGTCAAAACACCACATAAGTATGTTTTATTAGTAAGTCAAACATTTTGCTTAAACGATATAATTTAAAAATTATTAGTAAGTTTTATTAGTGAGTCAAACATTTTGCTTAAATGATATAATTTTAAAATTATTAGTAAGTTTTATTTAAGAGGGTCATACACCAACTAGCTTAGGCTAGACTTTTGGATTAGGGATTTTTAACTCTCCACAAGTATAAAATTTCAGACATAGTTGGCTAATCACTAGGTAAACCATTTTCTCTGTTGATTGTATCTGGGAATCTCTTCTCAAACGGGAGTTAAGCATGAGTCCACGTGGAGGCTTGGAATGAGCTGATAACTCTCTGATTCCTTGTCAAAGCGTAGACCAAGGTTTTTGCACATCTGGGGATTCTGTCTCAGATAGGGTTTCAGGATTTGCTACCCTTCCCATGCATATGAACCAGGCTTGAGACTGTCCCCCCTAGACTGTCAGTATAGTTAAGGTAGCCTTTAGTCTCTTTGACATCTAGGGTTCATATACAGGTACACCGAAAGGCTATTTTTGGTTGACCTTGCACAGGATTGGAGGGTAACCCTGGTAGAAGGTGTGGGAGGGTGGTGGGTGATTCCTCTACTTGTGCTTAAGAACATCTATAGGGATGCCAAGTAACTGTCTATCAGCTTTCTTCTGGAAAGCATATCTTGTACCTATTTTGCTGTTTGTCTTTAGGAATTTTAAGTGAGTGCTGTGTGGTTTGTCTGTACTTAGTGTTCCTTTAGGTGTGTTCTTTGTAATTTTGGTTTCTTGTAAACCCCAGAATTTGTCTCCTAGTTTGAAACTATGGATAACACCCCTTTGAACACCAACCAAGAGATCCCCATGATGGGAAATCCTTTTATTATTCCTCTGAGAGGGAATGTTGGTGTTCCCTTGATGGCCATCCTGAAGCTACCTAGATTCACCCTAGGGCTACCATTTTCGTTGTTTTCCACTCTAACTGTCATAAATGCTCATGATGCTGCTCAAGTAAGCTCCTTATATCAAGGGAATCAAAACACTGCTTCCCCTTCACCTATAGTTGATTCTCCTACTCCTTCTACCTCATGCTGTGAAAGTACTGATATGAGTAACTGACAGTCTAAAAGGAGTAAAAGAAGGAATAATAAGAAGAAGACACATACGAAAGGGGGCACCCATTCAACCTATGCAAGTCAAGTTCATATTCACCACCTAGCCTCTATAGCTCATGCTAGGGGCATATTTCCAACATATACAAGTCATGTTGGATCTAAGCACTCAACCTATACAAGACAAGTTGATCTTCACCATCCAACCTCTATTGATCATGTTGGTGGGATCCTTCCAACCTTTCCAGGTCACGTCGAATCTAGTCACTCAGCCTCTGTAGTTCATGCTAAGGGAACCCATTCAACCTCTGATGTTCAAGTTGAACCTCCCCATCCAACCTCTGTAAATCATGTCGGATCCATCCACCCAGCCTCTGAATTTCATGCTGGGGGAACACACTCAACTGCTACAAAGCACGTTGATCCTAACCATTCAGCCTCTGTTGTTCATGTTTTTGGTGCCCATCCAACCTTTGCAGGTCATGTTGGACCCAGTGTCTCAGCCTCTGCAAGTCTTGTTGGGGTAAGTCTCTCAGCCTCTCTGGTTCATACTGAAGACGATCAGTCAACCACTGCGAGTCACTTTGACCCTGTTGAAAAGACTACTCGTTCAAAACACAAGCCCAAGTTTAGTTGTAAGCTTTGTTAGGGAGACCACCTTACTTATAAATGCCCTTCTATCATAGAGGTGCGAATATTTTGGTTTCATGGTCATCCTGTTTTTGAACATTCTAAAGTTTTTCAACAACCAACCTCTCTTATTCAAGTTGGACTGAGTCACCCAGCCTCTGGTGGTCATGTTGGGGGAAAAATCTCAACCTTTGTAGGCCATGCTGAGAGAAAATAGTCAGCCACTGCTAGTGATGTTCATACCATTGAGAAAACTAGTCATTCGAAGTGCAAACTTAAGTTCCCTTGTAAGCTATGTGAGGGAGATCATCTTACTCACCAATGCCCTGCTATCGCAGAGGTGCGAAGAGTGTGGTCCGAGACTCAAGAATTTCCTTCTCCTGAACAACTTATAATTTCTCAACAACCTAATGAACCTTTGATTGATCAAGTGGTTGAACCAATATTAGCTTTGGTCGATCCTACTCTTCTTTCGAAGAGTTATCTTGATGTGATTGAACCAATTTCAGCTTTGGTCAATCCCACTCTCCCTTCCAGGAGTGACTTTCATGAAGCGGTTGAATCGATTCCATTGTCGATCAATCCCACTCTTCCTTTAGAGAGTGAAGTGTCTTCTAGTCACATTTTCTTCACTGCCAGTTCAGAACTTGCTGAACAAGGGGGCACTAAACTCACTTTGGATCTACCCTGACCAAGCTCTCGGATTGCTTCCTTTGATTGGGATAGCCTAGTTGAGGCGCGCCTTCCTTTTGATGCACCTTTCAAGATAAAGGTCAAAGTTGAAGCATACATTATTGCTCATTGTATTTTCGATGAAGGAACCTCAGTTAGTATCTTTTCTTCTCATTCTTGGCGAGGCATGGGATCTCCCAACCTTGTATCGACTGCTAGTCAGTTACTGGCGTTTGATAGAATAACTTGTATAGCCTTTGGAATTCTTGCTCAAGCACCTATTAATTTGGGTGGGAAGACCGTCTTAGTTGACTTCATGGTGATAGAAGACCCCTTGGACTTCAATATGCTCCTTGGATGTGATTATGTCTATGCCATGCAAGCTATTGTGTCAACATTCTTTCGTGTGATGTACTTTAATCATGGCGAAGAAATTGTCACTATCGATCAGTTGGATTTTCTTGATCCACCTCCAAACCCAACTAGAGACTAGGTATTTCCTTTGTTGATTTCCAATGTTTCTATAGACACTACCCCGCCACAGGTGAGCTATGTGGCCTCATGTCCTTTGCATGCAATTTCTATTGAGAAGCAGCCTCTATTTTCATGCTTACCTTCTTAGGAATTGGTCCTAGTAGTTGACCAGGTGAGTCATCCTATACAGACTATGGAGCATGCTCTCCACTTTGTTGATCCATTTGAAAGTTTAGACATGTGTCCTATCTCTAATGATCACCTTCCATCGGATGAAGTCTTCCTAGAGTCTTTGATACAATCTAATGTTCTATTGGATGTTGGTTCAGTTGTGACTAAGTATAACCCTGATTTTCCTGGTAAGACTGGCCTTTCTTCTTATTTTGGCCTTGTTGAGTATTTTGACTCTTCCTTTGAACAACAAGTCAGGAATCCTGATGAGATTGATTTTTCTTATGAATTTTTCAACTCCCATGATACTGAGTTTATTCCTGTAGACTCTATCTCCCTTGTTGATTTTTTCTCTTCTTCTAAGGTTGATCTTACTGATTATAAACCCTCAAGCCTTGGTGTCATAGAATCCTCTTTCATTGATTCTTCCTTGACTACAAATTTTGTAGAAGATAGAAAAACCACATGGATTTCTTCCAAAGTGACCTGCATCATATATTTTATTCAGAATGTGATCCCGGTGTTGTTGTTTCTTAAAGACATGATTCTTAGTTGGATTCACAACTGTTTACTAGCCTTGTCTTGTTTTTCAAGTTGTAGCTGCATTTGCATGTGCCCTTCTCACGCTTATGAGCCTGATGCAGTCTTCCACGCTTTTAGCTAGTTGCATAAGCCCTCATCTTTGTTCTCATCGTCACTAAGCCTTGTATCATTTTTCCTTTGCAACTTGACACCTTTTATCTTGAGGAGACGTTCCCTGAGTGTCTTTATCTTGTTCATGTTCCTTGCATTATGCATAGGTTTGTTCCTTGTGCTTGGAACTAGTTTCACTTTCCTATGACAATCTTCTCCTCACATTTAGAGCATTCATTTTGCTCTCCTTCGAGCTCGTTAAAAACAATAAGGAGGCCACGAGTTGAATTTTTCGAAATCGTTAAAACTTCACGGGAAATATATTGAGTTTATTTAGGCCTAGGTCTGAATCCTCAAAATAGACTTGACCACTGAGTAAATTTGTCCATTTAGGCTCATTAAGAATATGTGAATGGGCATCCACATTGATGGTAGATTACCACTTTCTCAGACCATGTGAAATAATATGAGAAAGGAACACTCTCTTTTCTTTGGAATTGAGAAGAGTATTCTCAGAAATAGGTTTATCTCTTTTCCAGACCTCAAGGAATAAAATTATAGAAAAAGGAGCCCCGGTATGAGCTTAGTTTTCTCTTTTTCATGCTCTGTACCTAAACATGAAAAGATTTCGAGTGTATGTTATGTCTTTGTCATGCTCGTTAAACCCTAAAGAACAAAGCATCAAGTTTACTATTGTAAGCCCCATTTCTCGTAATCAAATGGATCATTCCGAGTGATATTTCCTTCCTTCACACTCGTAAAACTCAGGCTATATGCTGCTTTTGAAGGAGCGTTGGGTAGGTGGTAATTTAACCTTTTTCGGACCTTCCTGACTAGATACGAAAAATGTGCGCCTTACTTCTTTGGAAGCTAAGAGAGTTCTTCTATGGTTTGTTTTATACGTTTCTGGCCTTAGGAGACTAAATTGGACAAAACAGTTCCCCCCTAGAGTCTTCTTTGGAGTTTTCAGACTCGCTAAATTATGAAAACATCAAAAAGCATGTACTAGTTTGGGCTCGTAAAATCCGCGAATCAGTGCTTTATCAAGCATTCTTCTGTCTCTTCTTCGAGCTTTCCAAAAATGAAGAAGGTCTCGAGTTTTCTTTCTTGGACTCGTTAAACCTTTACAAGAAAGAGGGGAAGGGAAGTTCATTTACATGTATTTTACATCATGGTAGCAAGTCTCGTTTCCTTGAAAAAAGCACCAATTTTGAGGCTATGAACAGTTGGGTCTAAGTTTTGACCTTATCCTGATTTAGAGTTTCTTACTCCTCCAGTTGGTCTCTTTTCCAATTATATGGGGAATTTGTCAATGTCTCCTACATTGCAGATTTGTGTCGTTGGTCGTTTCATGTCAAAACATGCCTAAGTCACTTTTTTTGTCGTGCTTACTATTCAAGGATTAAACCTTTGATGGGAATTCTACAGTTTTCTTGACCTTTTGGGTCGGCCATTCCCTAGTATCAGTTCATTACATCATGTCTTTGGTGGTCCTTGTCATGAAATTATGTACCAATTCCAAATCCAATTAGTCTCTAACTTACCTCATGTTGGATGATGAAGGATGCCTTAATGCCTTCCTTCCAATGGATCTCTTCTTATTGACTGCAACACATCTTTCTCTAGGGATGAGATTTAGAGTTTTATGACAGTACCTTGGGGATTGCAGTTATCCGTGGCAATTTCCCTCGCTATCGGGTAGTGGGAATACGTTAATGTCTCCTACTCGATGGATTCTTCAAGTGTTCAACTTCAAGTCCTTGTATTCACACCTGTTAAAATGTACTAGGTACCTTATGGACCATTTTCATTAATGGTGGTTTCCCTCACATTTGTTAACGGTTCTCATCATTGACCGATAATCAAACAGTTTCCTCCATGTTTGACTTCAGCTCTTTTATTCACATGGTTAGGATTCGTACCTTTTTTGGGAAGTTTGGATTGAAGACCTTGGGCCAATAGTAGAATTGTCATTTTTCTATTTCCCAAGTTGCATAAGACCTTGTTACATTTTATATGACATTTTGTTGAGACATAGATCCACCTTGTATTCTTGTGGCTATGATCGATTGTTGAGCATGGATCCACCTTGTCCATTTGTGGCCATGAATCCTTTAGATTTGATATGGTTCCTTTTTGTATATTAAGCGACCATGATAGTTCCATCAGTTATACATATGTTGGATCCTCTTGTATCTTTATGGCAATGATTTATCTATGGACTTGTATGTCCCAGAGATCAGTTTTGTCTGACATTTATCTCTCTTTTAGGTACCTTTGTTCGAGGCTTTTGATCTTAGATTCTCTGCTCTCTCCATACTCAGCTATTTCCTTTATAATGTATTTCGGCTATCATATTCCCCTCTAACCTCATACATTAGGGGGCATCTATTATAGCTCAAAATGACACATCTCTTCCTGTGACCACTTTTCCATGATTCCGTCGCATGTCGACAATTCACGAAAGTATCTGAAAAAACACCTAACTTGGAGGACCCATATATTGAGTTATGTAATTCTATTTAACCTCATCTCTACACTGTTGGAAATATATTTCAGTTAGCTAAAACTTTCTAGAAGACACCAAAGTATGCAAATTCCTAGAAGTACCCTAAAAATGACATTTTTTTATGTATACACGAGTTTCCTTAAGGAAACATGTGTATGGTACGCAACTTGCTATATATAATACTTGTGTATGCCTTCATTATGTGAATTTTTGCATTTCAACCCGCGTATACCTCTTTCATATGTGACTAATGTCTCTGCAACCCACGTATTCCTCCTAAAAATGTAAAAAAAATACGTTTTTCAAAATTTGGGTAAGTTTGGGTAGTTATGCAACTGACTTTTTCAGTTGTAACTACTTTGTCTTCAACCCTAACTCTTCATAAAGCATATAAATATAGATATGGAGGTCCATGATAAGGAAATTGAATCTTTTCATTGTTATGCTGAAGGAATTGGGACTCTCTTTTCCCACACCTTTTCCCTAGAATCATTCTCCTTGTGTTGCAGAGCTTGGAGGCTGAGTTCCTTTGAGAAGAGAAGCAATAGAACCAGATCAAGGTTTCGTGAGGTACCAAACTTGAATATAAGGTATATTTGTAGTTGTTTTCAAGATTAATAAAGATGTGACGTCCTTCTTCTTCGTAAATAATTGTCCAATGTGTGATTGAATCTCTATTTATGATCATATTATGATGTTAATCAAATTATTATTTCATGTTTATTTGATTATCATTGCTTTAAATGTGGTCATATTGGTTTGAGGAAGGTATAATTTGTTTTGTAGGTTTCTTGGAGCAAGAGGAGCAAGAAGAGGATTGAAGGGCTACTGGAATCAACCTTCATTTGGATAATGTATGAACCATTCTAATCTCTGATCTTGATTTTATTTACTTGCAGAACCATTTGGATCTCTCTTTCAACCCTAGTACGTTGATGACCTCTTAAACCCTAGCCGTAGGAAACTTTCCTTTACAACAAGGTTGTTCTCTTTATTCTAATTAATATGGTTTCCCTTTAGTATTATTTCTTATTGTTTATATTACTTTTTATTTATTCATCTTTAATTTGTTCCAATTTTGCATTTCTTCTTACTTCATTTAACTTCCCATTTTTAATTTATTTATTCCCTAATTTTTTAATTTACTTTTAGGGGAAGTCATATTTCCTACTAACATGCTTGACCCTCTCTGACAATAGAACATGATTTCTATTGTTCATCATTTCGGTCATCTTGTTGTTACAAATGTTCACAATTTCATCAAAACACAATGGAACAATAGTATGTACATTATTCATGGACTATTTAATCTCAAACTTCACGTCACATTTCATACATACACATATTGATACAAGAAATAGTTAAACAACGCACATCAAACATTTTCACATTCAATCCTTTTTGCTTAATAAAATGTTTGAATTATCATATATCATGCATTTGTTCAATATGAATTAGTCTCATATTTTCACTACTATTAGAATACTGAAAAGTATTTGTTATTTATCTCAATCAAATTTTCATCATCAACATAACATTTATGCCGCAATTAATTTCTTTCGAGAGAAATCATGAAGTAAACAATTCAATAGAAAAGTTGATATTTACTAATCATTTCCTTTTTTTCTTTTCTCCTAAAGCATGGACTAAAGCATAGACTTTAAAAAATACATGATTCACTAACATCAATCGATTACTGGTTATTTGATCACATATTAAAACTATTAATAACATCTAGCTAGTTTTTCCAATATAATCATTGTACCATGGGTATAATAGAATTTACCTCATTTATCACTTTCCATTAATTTCACCTCATTTTGATGAGACTTTCTGTAATTGTTTGAAACTTAATAATACACTTGCGACTACTTGCAAGGAACTACTCGTGTCATCATTACTCCAACAAAATAAATTGAAAAGTAAACATTGTGACTGTAAATTTTCACCTTGATTCATTCAAAAATCATTGTTATGTGTAATGTGAAATCTTGGTGCAACAAACATGTCGTTAGGTACAATTCCTGTAGATTAACTAGTTTCAATCAAGTGTGTCACTAGGTAATACTTTCATAACTAAACATTTTCATATACCTTTATTGGATTGAAAATACTAAGAATCAATTGTAACATGCTTTAATATAAGCTTATATACCTATAAACATGAAGAGTTATTATTAAGCTTACCACATAATGATATCTTCTATACATTACATAAAATGTATTCAACAAAATATACTGTGATTGAACTTAACATGTGTTTACCTTTCTAGCATAATTGCAACAAGTTACATTTAAATCCATACTTGCGACGTTGTGGTCCATACTGCTTCTTCAAACACATAGAAAAAATCAACTATGTTAGTTTTCAAAATCAATCTTAAAGCTAGCATTTATATTCAACCGAAAAATATCAGATTTTTCTATAAGATAATGTGCATTATAGTTGTATCCTACCAAATTCAAAATGCATACAATCCTATTTACATATATTATATACTTAAAATTTGATGATACAATCATAAATCTCTATATAATCTCTAAATCATAAGGTAATTACTATTATGTTAGGGTGTACTAGATTTGTTGTTGTGACCTTGGTTTCAACACACATAAGAGGTATAGATGTTAGTCATTATCTCAATTTGTAAGCATCAGATATCTTCAACAAGACATATTGTAACTCATTTTGATTTCCTGGTGTTTCATGATCATTTTTATGCAATATGAAGATAGAAAATAAAGTTTGTTCTTCCATGTTAACTATTATTAACCCTACTACAATTATTCGTAACATTTGATATGGTAACTAAATATAATAGTCATTATAATAAGGTTCACTTGCTAACTAATCAGGGATATTATACTCCTAATTATACTTTCTTTAGTTATATCTGTCTTTGATTTTCTCCCATTATACCAAACTATGCAGCTATACATAAGCCTAGCTATTTAGTTTATATAATCCACTTATGTGCTTCAAATATCAAGAATGACATTAAAGTGTTCTAGTAAACCTTCATAAACCATAACTGATGTTGCATTTACATCACTAAGGTAAACATTTGTTTCAAATAACTTTGCATTCAACTAAATAACAGTTGAGAGTGTACACAACTTACATGTACGTGTGTAAGTCCATTAGGACACAATGTTGTTGCATTTCTCTAATACCACTTGTAACGTACCCAATTTACTCATTACCATTTTGGGGAAATGGGTAATAATTTTTTTTCTCCAAAACAACCATAAAGTAAGCCTCGAGGCTTATCCAATCATTATAAATAAATTTCATTCTCATGAAATGGATTATGTTATTATGGTACTTGGATTAGTATTTGATTCCTACTTTATTAAATACCAATGACCAATATAAGTTTATTATTTAATTAAGATGAACGACTAAAGCATATAAAGGAAACTCAACACCATATAATCCTTTACCATCAAAACATTACATTCAAATAAAAAACACATTAGAGGTAACTCTCTTATCCAACTAGATGACATCCACTTCGATTCTTTTAATTGGATTGGAAATGAAATAGAAACTATATTTCTTATTAAAAGGAGGCATCCCTACCAAATTCACATCTAAACATATCAATAAACAAGGATTATTTTAATAACCCCCTTAGATTTATATGTATAAACATTGGGCGAATTTCCCTTATATATAGGAAAATTTGAAGACAATTTAATCAATAATATAATATGTACATATAAAAAAATTGGTTAATCTTTCATTTTATTATATAATGCTGTAAAATCTTAGAAAATATTTCACTACATTATAATATATTGTAAAATCGTGGTGAACATTTCAATGGATTATAAAAAATTGTAAAAATCAGCGAATCTTTCATTGATTTATACAATTTTGTAAATAAATGGTGAATCTTTTTCGAAGAAGACTCACCATCTCTACGATTCCTAATAAATCACAATTCATTGTGATTTCACTTTTCCTTCTAATAATTTTATGTTCATATTATTTCAATTCTTTTTGACACCAATTCTCATACAATCACCCAAACCAACCAATGCTAAATTGAACAACCTAATTGCTGAAAATGTTATGTAACTTCTTTCTCACTAAATCATCTTAATTCTAACTGCTATTTCAATCTTCAAGAAGAATTAATACTAAGTCAATCTTCAAGAATAAATCACTTGTTGGAGAAAAAGAAAATCTCTCTAGTAAGAATGGAAATCTAGAACTATTCAGAAATATAAAGAATCTATATTAATTTTTCAAGAAGCTAAATCCAATCACCACTCGTGCAAGAATGACAGACCAATTCTATATTGATGACAAGACATCCAAGCTACAAAATTTTCAATTCTACTCGAACTTGAACTACAACCACACATTCATCTAGATCTGTTTCAGCAGTAATTAATCATAGTGAATTCAACCTGTGATATGAATTTGACAAGAAAGTAAATTTGTTTCATTAATTCTAATTATCAAGAAACTACTTCCATACCCTAAAACATATCACACATTCCAAGTAACCAATTGTTTCAACAATGTATGATTCACACGAGGGATAATTTTAGGGGTGAATTTTATCCCAATGGGTTATTTTTCCATGTTTTTCTCCCAAAAAACATTTGCCATTTGCAATTTTTGAAGCCCCATTTCGCCCAATTTTGATGGGGTAAATATTTTTCACCCTAAAAATCGGCAAATTATTATATAAACGATATAAAATCCTTGGAAATTAAAATAATTTTTGAAAACTATCACCAATCATTTTATAGTTGGCGTTTTAATAATTGGTAATATTAACCAACATTTATACACTTTTAAATAAGTATGGTTCCTTAAAATCATCCCTGATTTACACACTTAATTAACTAATTGCTTGAACAATGTATTAATGCTACATATGACTAATTTATCCAGTAACACACTACTCACATAATCCACAGAAAAGGACTATATGATAAAATTATCAAACCAAAATATTTATGAAATTTTATAGCTAATCAAACTAGGCGAGCTCTATGAGAAGGTGGGCCCTTTCATCCTAATAGAGTCGCCTTAAAAAAAGAAAAAGAAATAGACACTCATAAAATTAATAAAACATATTCAATTCCTATTAAGAAATTAGTCTACTAGATACAATGTCAATTATCCAACAACATCCAACATATCCCCCCAATTTTACAGTTGCATGCCCCCATGCAACCTTACTCACTCAGGTCTAGATCAGGGTCATAAATTATCCAATGCAAAGTATGTTAATAATGAACATAGAAAAAATTTAGGGCGTGTCATGAGGAATTATGTTAATAAGTTTCCATTAGTCCCTTGATAAATCAAAAGTATCCTATCAATGTATCATTGTGTCTAGAGAGATAACATACCTTTGAAAAAACATTGAGCTCAAAAAGAACTAAAAAAAAAAACTTATAACTTGCAAACTTGCAATACATTTGTTGATTGAAGAACATCAGGAGTCATTCCATGGACTTGTCAGAAATATCAATTCGGACTTCTGAGCCATATCAAGTCCTATGTATCCTTATATGATTGAGGTGGTTATGTTTTATTGTAAATATTGTGAGTAATATCAAGTTTAGCCTTGTGAGTAATATCAAGACTAGACTTGTGAGGAATATCAAGTCAAGTATTCTCATAGAAGGAAACCTATGCAAATGGATCTCCAATTGTGGAGAATATCTTGGGTTGTATCAATATTGAAGTGTAATATGTTGTATCAATACTATGGAACTCAATTTGTTGAGGTGGTTATATTATGTGATATATTCCTACTCATTTCCACTAAGTGATATAACTTTGCTTTATTGCTTAGCTACCCATAGAGTGAATTAATTTAGCATATGAATCTATGGACCGGGGTGGAACTTCTATGTTAGGTTATACAATTGGTATTTTTTGGTGTTTGAGTTAGAGATCCAATGCTCATGGAGTTTGTGGATTCTATCCAATCAAGAATATGTATTGGTTATAATGCACAAATAATTGTCAATTAACTCTCGAAACCCATGGCTTCTGGGTGTAGGTGTATAGGTGATGGTTTAAGTTTCAATAACTAAAATAAACGGTAACATACTAATTTTTGTCTCAGGAGGAGTTATGGTAAGTGTGGTGGATGTGGAGGGATGATTGGAGCGACTGCAAGCAATAATCAAAGAGCAAGTAGCTAGAGGGTTCTTATGAGTTCCTTTTTCCATAAAGGATAAGCTCACCCTCTTTCTTACACTCTTTTTTTTATGCCTTTACTGGACTAATGAAATAAGTAGTCACCAACAAGGAGAGAGAAGTCTGATTCAAGAACTTCAAAACACACTCACATGATTTTTCCTATTTCTGAGTAGTTTGGGGTAACTGTCTCAGATGGATATAATCCTTCATTGGCCTTTGTGTGATATTTTCTCTAAGAACTAGTGGCTTATTTTTTTTTATAAAAATCCTAAAAAAAATATCAATGATGTAATGTGAAATCTAAGGTAAGTCTAATTAACTAATCCAATTAAGAAAACTTAACTTAAAACTCATGACTCCCTTTACTTGATCTTAATTTTTTTTATTATTGTAATTAAAATAAAAGAAGAAATTCAAACCTTTCAAAACATCTTTACTTCTATGAATGAAATGAAAACATTTAACAATCAGATTATTTTTCTCAAAATTTAAAACCAGTATCAGGAGAAGAAACTAAACTACAAAAAATTATGGAAATGTTAGGATTCATTAGTATAGATTAATTTCAAAGGGAAACCAATTATAACATAAGAATAAGAAAAATATCAATCACAATTTCATAACATTCATCATAACAAAAGAAATTACATCAGCGTTTAACCTTTGCAATAATAAATACCAAAATCATGTTAATAAAAGATGAAATTCAAAGGAAACATGAGAAAGTTAAGGAAACTTAATTGCATATTTAGTTTAGAAACACATGCATGAAATATTCAACTTTTATTTACAGATCTAGAATACATTACACAACTCATTTCTAAAAGACAAAAAAATTTACAATCTGGATAAAAAAAATTCACTATCATTTCGAATAAGTGTGCCCCCCGTTATCCTCAACCATTAGAATATAAATATATTCTAAAATTTGGATAATTTAGTTCCAAAAAAATAGAACCGATCTCCTATATCTTTGAAAATACTAACTACCCTAACACATATTAGTAAGAAAGTCTTTCCACTTGGCATATACCTCCCACATATTCATAACATTAGAATAACTAACATGCTCCAAATATAATTGCACCTTGGACTTATAGGATCAAGATTCTTTGCTTCGTATCTTTAACCAGTTGTCTAGGAATCCCTATGATGAGGACTTAAGAATAATAGGAGTTGAAATGAATAGCCTAAATAGGAATAATAAATCTAATAAATATCTTTAGGTAAGCATCAACTTCAGAGATTATTATCTTAGTTGGGATTGACTCTTCTAAGTGAGAGAAAATAGGCATCTCAAGAGTTTCGATGAAACCGTCAATCAGATTCCATTTCCCGGTGAAAATATTCTATCCTTTCTCAATCATTTGAGAGACCTCATCACATACAACCTCCAATGACTTTACTGATATTCGAGTTCTCATTATCTTAAGTCGATCCAAGCAAGAAAATGTCAGCAAAATTGTCTTCAAGTTCCCTTTCCATTCACATAGATGATCATACACTGAATGATATTTATTCTTATTGTCCATATGATATACAAGCAATTCTGACAGATGTTCAAAATAATTGAAGTCACCTTGGACTTATTTTAAGCCTTGGAAAAAGTGAGTGTGAGTTTTCTTTAAACATTAATTTATAGAAATTGCTTCATCCTTAAATTTGTGTACAATCAATTTAAATAAGGAGCATAAAGAATTATTCTCTTTGTGTTGTTCTTATGGCCACTTAACAACAAAAAGTTCAAATTATTTCTCAAGAACTTTATTCTCTGCACTAGTTTTCTGCCACAAAAGATGTTGAATTTGATCCTAAGGAGTATGAAAGTATGATTAATGGTGAGATTTAAGTTATTCAATTTTATCGATGAAACTTTCATGTAGATAATCCCTTTTTACATCTAAGAAATCATTTTTATACTTTTTCTCATCTAAGAACTTAGTTAAGGTGGAGACAGAGTCAAAATGTTCCCTAGCAAAGGATCCCATAGCTGTTACAGTTTCAATAGCTTCCCTGTGAGGATCATCAATAGCTTATTTCCATTTAACTTGGTTTTCTATAGGCCCATCCAAAACTTTTCCTTCTTTATTTCTATTTGAACCTTGTCTTAATAGAACCTTCTACTTTATGCTAAAGTAGTAATCTCCAAGCACAACTACAATATCCTCACCAAATTCATCTAACCCTTTGTGCTAGAAATCAAAAGCTCTATAGTATTGGCACTTGGTAAGAGTTGACTAATAGGGATAGTTTTTATATGAGAAGGATTTTTATATACTAATAGGATAGCTTATGTTCAATTAACTATAGGAAATATTCTACCATGGGTTCAGTAGGATGGGGCGAAGATGATTGTACTTCAAAATGTGGAAGAATAGGAGAAGTAGTATATTCAATAATGCGAGTATTTACTTGCAGGATTTGAGTTAATTCTAATGTAGGAGTTTCAACTGTAATATCCAACATACTCTTTGTGGCTTGCTGAGTAGATGGGTTGGAATTTTGAGAAATTGAGACTGTAATATTAGTGTGATCAAGCAATTTTTGTTACAAATTATGACTGGACTATGTGACATGATGTTCAACAGAAGGAATCTTTGACAAATCATTGTCAGGAGAGGAATGATGGTTAGGAATAGGTGGGTTATCTCTAATTGTTTGTGTCGCATCCAATGAAGACGTTTGTATACAAAAAAAAGACTAGGTGAGAAGTAATGGTGTGGAACTGGGAGTGACTGATATTTTGATAAATATGGGATTCCTCCAACTATGAAAAACCATTGTTGTCAAAAAATGTTTTCGATTCTATCGAAGTCCATAAAGAGTGTATCAGAAAATTGGGCGTCATTTTTTAAATTGATACTAAAATTGGTCTCTCTAAGCTTGAGTTTTTCATTTGAAACCTTCAAACTACGTCTTTTAGCAATGAGAAATTGAAATAAATCCTGCTAAAATAACATAAGAAAATTTAATATGTAGAAAGAAGAAAGCTAAATCAAAACAAAATCTAAATACCTGGAATAATATGAAATTGAGTCACTAAAGGAAATTTCAAAGTGCGAGCTAACAAAGAGATTTTCTACATTACCACAATTCAATCTATCTATGTTGTGATGGAAGATAAATTCAAAACATGATTAAATATAATCCCTGTTAGGACCAAATATGATTAACAATTAATGCAAGAAAATGATAGTAACAAATCGACAGCTAAATTATGATTAATCATTAATCGCATTTAACTCACTAGTTTTTCGAGGTGATTATACATGTATGAAGGAATACTAACTTCTGCTGTGAAAACATGAAAAATAGATATAAACCATAAAAAAAATTGGGATTCAATTGTTACGGAAAAATTTAAAGGTGAAAGGAAGAAAGCCCCGATTCTCGATATCTAAAACTATGTAAATTGGAAACTTCAAGATCAACATGATAAAATACAATAACATTTGGGATATTTACCAACTTCTGAGATATGATTTTTATGATGTTGATGTTAGAACATAGGAAATTCAATTTATAGATAAATAATTTCAATGATGACCTCCGAACTTCGATTAAAATCATGAAACTGAGAATAAGAATTTCAAGTCTTAAGTCAGTGAATAAATTAACTTCTAATTCCCGATTATCATGGGACCAAATGTTAGGATTGGAACATCCTTTTAAGATTTGCATAACAAATAATTCTTTGAATTTTGATTCTTGATATTTTATGAACGAGGGAAGTTGGGAGCAAAATATCGGGGTGATCAAAATCAATATTATCAAATCCTAGATTCTGGTTTCTTCTTTTTATAAATTTACTATATATGTGAATCAATTGAGATGTCAAAAGGGTCAAAACTAGTTTAATCAAGGTTTATTTTGTTTCATATTAAATTCTAGGTACACTTAAAAATAAAATTAATGAAATTAACTATGAAAGTGAAAAATATAGGAATTCCTTTGAAAATGAACTACAAAAATAAAATTTAAAACTCGGGCTCCCATATTTATGAATGATGGTATCGTTGTGGCTACAACAACCCATAACCTTCCCTCTCTCTCTCTCTCTCTTCATCCTCATCCCCCAACCTCTCTATAACCCATATTTTCCTCCCCTCATCCCCCTCTCTCTCTCTCTCTCTTCCCTCCTGTCCTGATCCTATCCCACTACCCTCTCTCTCTTCCCATAACAACCCTAACCCACCACTTCTCTCACTCTCTCTCTAAATCTGACCTCACTACCTCACATATATACTCCTTGATTTCTCTAATTTCCCTACTCCTCCCCAAACTTATAACTCCCTCAAAATCTATGTCTTTCTCTCCGTAACCCCCTTCCTCCCCCTACCCCTAATTATTCTCTCTCTCTCTCTCTCTCTCTCTCTCCATATATATATATATATATATATATATATATATATCCCCTACTCCACCTACCCCTAAAATTCTATCTATTTATGTTTCTCCTAGTACCCCTACTACTAACCACCACACCCCCACCATCCCTCTCTATTTATCGATCGCCACCTCTCTTCCCACCTATCTCTCAATAGACTACATATATCTCCATATACTCTCTCTCTTTTCTCTAAATTCCCTACTCCTCCCCAAGCCCATAACCTCATTGATCTCTATCTCTCTCTCTCTACCCCAAATCCCCAATCCCACTCTCTTCCTCTCACTTTACCTTTAAACCCCCTTTCTCTCTTCCGAAGCCCCATCAAACCTACCCTTCACAAGCCCTTCTCTCTGTCTCCTAATCCCTGTATCCATACTACTTCTCTCTCTCTCTCTCTCTCTAACCCCTCTCCTACTTCCCTAACTCTAACCGCTCTCATACTCCCCTCACCTCTCTCTCTATCTCTCCTACACCCCCCTCTTTCTCTCCCAGTACCCTTAACCCCACCACTGTCCAGCTATAACCTCCTTCTCTCTAACTATCCCACTCCTACTGAAACCCGTAACCCTCCCAATCTCTATATATTTCTATCCCCCAAGCCCCTTCTTTCCCACACCCTTAATCTCCCCCACCTCTCTCTCTCTCTCTCTCTCTCTCTCTCTCTCTCTCTCTCTCT